>PVHY01000740.1:7851-198508 GCA_004024945.1 Uropsilus gracilis | reverse complement strand
AGAGGGGGGATATGGAGGGAGGAGGAAGGGGGATACAGAGGGGGATATGGAGGGAGGAGAAGGGATCAATTAATGCACAATTGTGACAAATCAATAAAATGAATTAAAAAAAAAGAATCTGACTTCTGTGCTACCGCATGTGTCACCAAAGAAAATGCATACTCCATCCATTGCATGCCCCTGTCCCTCTACTGGATTATGTATCTCTGGGAAACAAAGCTGCTTCTCATGTAACACCTCATACATACAGTAAATGCCCTGTAATAGATTCTCAGCAAGTATCTGCTGAATTTAATTGATAAGAACTAAGAGAAGAAGGAAATGTTATTTGTGGGACACATAACTGTACTAACAGAGGGCTAAGCTAAGTCAATAATCATGGAATGCAGTTTCCTTGGCAATGGTGTGACTGGAACATTAAATAATAATTGTGTTAATGAATACTTTAATCTCATTGGGCTTTGTTAGTAATACTCTTAGAGGTTGTTTATCTTAATGATTCAATGGATGGTGTGAAATATATGCTTTTATCATTTTAAGGAATTATTTCTATTTTTATTTTATTCAGCCTTTTTAAAAATCAGGAATATGCTCCCAATATGAGTTGGGCATCTTCTTTCAACCTGAGTCCTTTGTTTCCCATATGTGAAAATTCTGAACAGAATAAGGCAAAATAATTTTTAATTACATATTGACCTGAACTCAAGAAAGGGAAATCCCCAGTTAGAGAAAAATTAGTCAGAAAGAAAGTCACAGAAGAAAGCAAGACTGAAACCTGGATACACCCTTAATGTTTGGCGTGTTAACCATCCTACAGGCACTGACTTCAAACCACAGACCAGAAGGATCTGGAGACTAAGCAACTTGCCTCAAATTGGGACATGCAGAGACTAGAGATTCCACTTTTGGACTGAGAAGCAGCAAAAATGGTTGCCATCTGCCTGAATCCTGGGTAGCAGGGTCACCCAAAGAATGGAGGCTTCATAGGCCTGAGAAGTGGATATTGAGGTACAAGAAACCCAGATTGAGAGGTGATCAAAAATGGATCCAGAATCAGCGAAAGGCCCTGCAGTCTCTGTTAGCAAGACTTAACACAGGCCTGCCTGAAAAACACCATACAGAGCAAGCACTCACAGTTAATAAACTCCAAAGTGTTAAAAACTTTAAAAATCACTTTTAGTATTTATATTTCTATGAAATTGAACATATATTCTTAACAGAAAAGCAAATTAAGTCCACTGGGAAAATTTTTAATTGTTTTCTAAACAAACCCAGCATAAAATAAGGTATTAATACTACAACTGCAGGACTTAATAAAAATTTTAAATGTATAAATGAAAATAGTTGGTCTCTAGAAATTAGCATTTTTATATGTGTGTTCATCTTTTCTTCCTTCTGTTCTTCCCAACAGAAAATAAGAATGGATGATTGATCATACTTTAAAAATCTGACCAGGACACTACTGCTAGTAGTGATCAGTACTAAAGGTCAACCCATAGTAAGTCTATTCTGCACCCCCATTTCAGAAGTTGGTGTGATAATTACAGAGAAAGACAGGACACCACATTTTCTTTCTCTTTTCACTCTTCCTCTATAGTCGATGCCACTGAGGCCAAGACCAGCCCAATATTAGATATTTTGAGTTAATATGTTTTTCTTTCTCTCTTTCAGTTCTCATAGTGCTGGGGGTCATGTACCAAATTTCCCTAATGCTATATTGAATTTGGATATAAATTTTGAAAAAGTAAAACAGAACAAGGATCTATCAATCCATGCTAGCAAAATATAGCATCTACACTGTCTACCCTGACTTCTCAGTTCTTTATAGCGAGGCTGGAATCCTCAGGGAATTTGTGGGAAGTGGTGATTGTCTGAGATCAGGATACTGTGTCTCTGTAGTCCCAGAAATAATACCATCAAATAGCACCAATTTCACCCTATTATCTAATATAATCTGTTTAGTACATTCAAAGATAGACTCAGAGTAAATATACTTCTGTGCTGAGAAAATAAAAATGGTTAAACAATCTATAGAAGAGTTTATAAGTATGTCCATGGAAATTAGAAAGACTGATGAAAAGATTTGAAAAGTACTAATATAGGGAAAAGAAAGTGGTCAATCAATAAATTAGAGGCTTTTTTTCATTTAAGAAAACAATATTAGCATACTATACAAAACACTAGCTAATCAGAAAAAAAATATGAATATATAATATAGGATATAAGAGAGGGAGGTATAGATAAAATTTAAAGAACTGTTTGCTAATATATTAGGAAATTTGGTGAAGTGGATTATTTGTTGAAAAACATGTTCTAGAAAAAAAGAAAACAGTACAGCTGAAAAAGCAAGTAAAATATCATTGAGAAAGTTGTCAATTTCTGATTTATAATAAACTCTCGGCCAAGAAAGTTTAAAGTTAAAACTCAAAAATGATTTAAAAAGAGTCAGAATGGCAATTAATTAATTCTAAAGAAAATTAATTCAATATTGTAAAATCTAGTAGAATAACTGACTTTCAACAAGTCATGCAAAAATCACAAAAATCTGCCAATTTCTGGTTTAAATTAACACTTGAAAATTCAACATTTGTTCCTTTTTTTTAAAGGCTGACTAAAATAAAAGCAGAGATAAATCCTTAAAATGATAAAAGCATATATTCTGCACCACCCACTGAATCATTACGATAAACAAACATTAAGAATATTACCAATAAAGCCTAAAATGAGATAAAAGTATTCATTAACACTACTATTATTTAATGGTATTTAAAAAATACAGCTAAATAAGAGCATACAAATAACCCCGGGCAACAAGAGCCTGTGATTCCACAGGCAAAAATAGCAAGACCTACTCTCAAAAAAAAAAAAATTAAATATTAGAAGTGAAAAATTATTTCTTGATGATATATTCACATACCTAGACAGTCTAACAGTAATCAGCTGAATATATATATCATCAGTGAGCATTTTATTAAATGACCTATTGAAATATAAAGAACAATAGCTTTAAGAAAGCATGTAGGATCCATTCAAGAGAGTAGGACTACTTGCTAAGTGTTTCTATAATTGTCTAGTTTATGGTACAAATCAAGGTTGATCTTTTCACATCACATCAAATATTTCTACTTCAAAAACTAAAGAAAAAGATGACTGAGCAAAAACAGACCAAAGTTACAATAAACAACTGAATATGCTATGCATAGAATGGGGGGGGTTGTTAATAATATAAAAGCAAACACAATAAAAAGATAGAATTGATGATAAAGGTATATGCTTTTGGCTACAAAAGATTTAAACAAATACTTAACAAAAATCCTTTTATAAGTCAAGCTAAAAATAAACAACATAAATATGGGATGAATGACATAAAATATAAAATGCCCAAAGTTATACCAACCCTGAAAAAACTTCCTCTAAATTTATACGTAAGTGATGGGCATCTAATAAAGGGATGAAATATATACAGGTAATTATTTTTAAGAAAGAAATATGGACCAATAAATATGAAAAGATAAACTCATGATTAATCAGAGAAATGCAGGTAAAACTATGGGACAAATTTTCTACTTACTAAACTGTCATTTACACAAATCTGAAAATAATCACTGTTTATTAGGATCTAAGAAAACAGAATTCACCCATGCTGATGGGAACTTAGCAATCTTCCATAAGGAGAGATTTGATCAAATATATCAATTAGCTTTTTGTATAACTTTTGGTTCACTTTGATGAACAAATCCACAGAAGACAAATGGTCATGTATCTAAAGTCATACTATGTTAATAATAGTGAAAAATAAAATAAAACCACATACACAAAATCAAAACATAAAAAATTAAACAGAGACATCAATTTCTAGTCCAGAAGATAAGAAATGTAGAAGTTGTTGTTGCCACCGGCACCAGAAAAGAGCTGAACAAAATTAAGAGTGGCAACTCTTCTTATCCATCAGAAAACTGAGTGGTTTGATAGCAGTGCAAATCATACCACCCCCATAACTGGAGAGATAACTGGAACAGAAGTCCCCAGAAAGATCCTCCACAGGAACTAGTTCTTGGAAAGGAAAACCTAAACTGTAATTGATGAACTGTTGGAGGCTCAGTGGAAACACTTTTGAGAACTAAACCCCCAGAGAGCCCACTCTTAGGAATGCCACCACATTTTTGTTAGTTTTATCTCCAGAAGTCCTACCAGGTATTCATAACAATTAGAGAAAAATCCCCTGATGCTTCAGACAAAAGGAGTGCAAAAATAACTATTTTGAAGTAAACACCATTCTGTTCTTCTTGATAAGGCCTGTTCTTGGGAGAAACTATTACACCAGAAACTAACCAAGTATTACTAGAAATCTTAATGTTAGGGTGCTTCTCAAGGTCTCAGATGGAAATAAGGAACATGCTATTGGCAATTTTGAAAAGACAATTCTTGTTAAAAGTGGCAATGACTTGGTTTCATTTTGTTCTGATGTGTTGTGGAACATAGAACTTAAAAATGGTAAATTTTACATTTACCTGAGACCATTTCTAAGCAAAGGGCTAAAGGTGAGAGACATGGTTTATCTTTGTGCTTATAGTAAAATACAAGAAAAGAAAAGGGAAAAAATGAAGAAAGAAAAGGGACCAGAATTTGAAAATTTTGAAAATTCTCAGTCTATCATATTGAGGAAAAAAGGGTTAAGCTGGAGATAACCCCAATAGTGGACAATCACTGTTCAAGATTAGACTTGTAACTTGTAGATGCAGCCAAACATCTTAGAAAAAAATACTCCTAATATGGACTAATTGTAACAGAGCAGTGATGAAATGAAGTAGAGGGAGGGTGCTAGATTTCTGACATTGTATAGGTAAGAAATGGGAAGTAGAGCTATTCAGCTGTGAAGATTTTTTTCATCTAAGAAAAGGGATGAATGACCTAAAGACAGGACAGGTAGGCCAGAGGGTAGCTTCACCTTATGCCAGAAGCTGGCAGAGTCAACTGTTCAGTTTCAGGTTACAGGCAAGGCTGAGCTACCACCCTTAATGGGTATGGAGTGTGAGGCTGCTACCCAATGGGTCCAGAGGACTACTCTAAAAAGCTGTATAATCTAGTGGAATTTACTCTGCTTTTGGACTTAAAAACTACGACTCTTTTTTATCTTCTTTTTTGGAATAGGATATATCCTATGCCTTTCTTACCAATGTATTCTGGAAATAGATACTAAGTCCTGGTCTTACAGGCTCACAAATGGAGAGGCCTTTTGCCCCAACATATATTATACCTTGAATATTGCTCATACTTGACTTAGGTGATACTGGAATGAAAGTCTGAACTTAGAGTTGATGCTGGAATGGGCTCAAACTTTTGGGAGTTTGAGGATGGGATGAATGCATTTTGTATGTGAAGAGAACATGTGTTTCTGGAGCTAGATGTTAGACTATTATCAACTAAATTTTACCTCTCCCCCAGTTCATACATCAAAATCCCAATCCCTTTCATGTCTTACAATGTATTGGAGGTATTGATAGGGGTGCTGTGGCATTGATTTATTTGGAAGTATTGATAGGGGTGCTGTGGTGAAATTTAGGGGGTTATGGGCCCCAGGATTATGATGGTGCATTAGAATGGTAGCCATTGTGCCCTGGTGGGCAAAACTTGGAGAAGGGCAGTCAAGCCTTGTCAAGAGAGGAGAAGAGAGAAGGAATCTAAGAGGGAGAGAGAGAGCAGAATTGGAGATAGGAGAGGAGCAGCAGGCAGGCTGGAGGCCTTGGAGTTTCCACTGCCATGTGTGGCAGCAAGGCAGGGAAAGAAGCCATGATGTGGGCTTCCATCTCCAGCCCGGGTTGTTGAGAAGCCCAGGGAGTCATGTTTAAGAAACGTGGGAATTGTGTAAGCTGACTTGGAAATGTGGTATTTGAAAACTTGCTTTAACTTTGAAACTATGAAGTCTGGGAATTGTCTGGAGACCTGAAGACTTGCTGTGTTGCTGTTTTCATCATGAGATGTCTGAAGTGATTGTTGCTGTTATAGCGAGTGAGTCTTGCTGGTTTGGGGTCACTTCAGAGTTTAAACTGAAATAATGCCAGAGTTGTACCAATTGGAGGAGGGTTGATGATGCCATCTTGGTTTCTTTATTGAATATGAATCTCCTGTTTTTGAAGGATTGACGACACCATCTTGGTTTCTTTATTTGGCTTGAAGTGAACAGCTGTGCCTTTGGAGGAGGATCAATGATGTCATCTTGGTTTCTTCATCTAGTTTGAAGGTGGGAAAGCCGCCATTTTGTAGACACATGTGACTGAAGACCATTGCAGCTTTTTAGGACTAGAGACTGGACAATGTGGTAAGATTACCAAAGGGGTCCATTGTACACTCAATGACTTTTGTTTATTTTGGATTTTAATAAGTAAATCTGTATTTTCCTCTTCTTAAGGTTAGTGTGGTCTTACTACTGCTCACATGGGCTGGGTCAAACCTAAGGAGTAGCTGGGTTTAAAGTGTCAGTTCCTCCTGTTTGTAAGTTTAGTTAAGTACTCTGCTTTGTTTGTTTCAGTATAGTCATTACAGATGTAATTAGTTAAGATGAGATCATATTGAAGTAGGGTGGGGCCCTAATCCACTATAAATGGCATTCTTACAAAAAGGAAGCATTTTGATACAGACAGGCATGCAGGAAGAACACCACACAAGATGAAGGTAGAAATAGAGGTGCTGCAGCTATAAAACAAAGAACAGCTAAGACTGTCAGAAAAACATCAAAAACTAGGACAGAGACAAAGACTATTTTCAGAAGACCCTTCAGAAGGATCCAGCCTTACTCACAGCTCAGAGTTTTAGCCTCTAGAACTACGAGACAATCATATCACATATTTAAGCCACTGAACTTATGTTATTTTATGATGGCCACAGTAATCTAATATAACAATCAAGTAGTATTTATTCAAGGTCTACAATGCTGCTTCAACATTTCAAAGCCTTATGATCATTTCAATACATGAAGAAAGATATTTGACAAAACCCAACACCCATACATAATACTCTCAGCAAACTTACAAAAAAAAATGTCTACAAAATTTGAAAACATCCACAAAAATCTACCAGTTAGCACCATACTTCATGGTAAAAAATTGATACTTTCCTAGTAAGACCAGGAACATGGAAAGGATGTCCACTCTCCCCACTCTTGTTCAGCATTGTACCTGAAATTCAACTTGATGCAATAAGACAGGAAAGGAATAAAAGATACATATATTGGAAAAGAATAAATAAAATTGTTCAAACATGACTTGTATATCAACAACAAAATACTCCTGGGTTCTCCAGGGTCTAGACAGCAATTATAGCAAAGCTACAGGATACATGTTAACATATAAGAACCAATTGTTTTTTTATATACTATCAATGAAAAACTGGAACTTGAAATGAAAAACAAAATTATTTACATTAGTACCCCCCCATGAAATACTTTTGTATAACTGTAACAAAATATGTACATTTCATATGAGCAAAACTATAAAATATTGATGATAGAAATAAAAGGTCTAATTGAATAGTGATAACTTCTATAAATATAGATAAGAAGACTTAATATTGTCAAAATACCATTTCTTCTCAACTTGAACTAAGATCAAATGTAATACCAATCATACTCCTAGCAAATTATTTTGTGGATAATGGCTAACTGATTTTAAAGCTTAATAAAAGATAAAGCATCTAGGACAATCAATATAATATTAAAAGAAAATGACAAAAAGAATGACATTATCTCACTTCAAGATTTACTATACAGCTACTATAGTAAAGACAGCGTGATATTGACAAAAGAATAGATAAATAGATCAATGGAACAGAATAGCAGAATAGAGTCAGAAATAGGGCCTTATAAATGTCAACTCTTCTTTGACCAAGACAGCACAGGCAATTCACTGGAGCAAGGACAGTCTTTTTAATTAATGGTGCTATAAAACTGCATCTACACATGCAAATATATTAATCTAGACAAAGCCCACCAGCCTTTCACAAAAATTAACCTCAAATGGTTCATAAATCTGAATCCAAAGTGCAAAACTATAAAATTCCTAAATAAGTCAGAAGGAGAAAAAATAAATAATGGATGGCAGTTTGTGGAATATAAAGAAGCCAAACTAAGGCACAGATAGAAACAATTTAACCCTAGAAAGCTGACTGTAGAACTGAAGAGTCCAGAGAGGGGAAAGGAAAGGTGGTGATAAGAACAAAGAGGGAAAAAAGCACAATGGACTATGGGATTTGTTGGTGGGTGCATGAGGGTAAGAATACCTGATGGGGAGAGCTGAATATTATCATGATTAAAAAAATTAATGATAAAAAAATCAAATAATTAAAAAACTTAAGAAATAACACAAGCTAAAGATAACATTGAGGTGATCATCAATTTAGCAATGATGTTTTATATGCAACAACAAATTCAAGATATATGAAAGAAAATTGATAAGTTGGCTTTTATCAAAATAAAAATTTCTGCTCCATGAAAGGCAATGTTTACAGGATAAAGCAATATGCTAAAGTTTGGGAGAAAAGTTTGAAAACCCCTATCTCATATATAAGAACTCTAAAAATACAATAGTAAAGAACAAACAAATTCAAAAATGGGGAAAAGATCTGAATGGACACCTGACTGAGAAAGATATACAGATGACAAGTAAACATGTGAACAGATGGTTCAACATTTTATGTCACTAGGGTATCACAAATTGAAACCACAAATTGAAAGGAGCCACTATGCTCCTAATCAGAAAGGAAAAATTCAATACACCGATGACACCAAATGCTGATGAGGATGTGGAACAACAGAAACCCTCACTAATTGTCAGTGGGAATACTAATAGTACAGACATTGTGGAAGACAGTTTGACAGACTCTCAGAAAACTATTCATAGTCTTAACAAAAATCCAGCAATTGCATTCTTTGGCAGTTAGTCTAATGACTTAAAAGCTTGTATCTACACAAAACCAGTCCATGGATGTTTATAGCAGCTTTACTCATAATTGCCAAAACCTGGAAGCAGCCAAGATATTTTTCAATGGGTGAATGGATAAACAGTGGCACATTCAGATATTGGAATATTATTGAGTAGTCAGAAGCAATACAAGAGACTTACAAAGGCTTTTATGTTTCTATATATTTTTGCAGTATCTGTAGTAATCTCATCTCTTTCATTTTTCATTCTATTAATTTGGGCTTTCTCTTTTCTGTTCTTTGTAAGCATGTTGTAGGATACCCCTAGACACAGGCCTGAGTCTCAGGTCTAACTAACAATGAGTCTATTAACTGTCCCTCTCTGTCACAGCATCAGGGGAGAGAACAGTGTCAAGCTTCAGAGAAGAAGGAGTTTTATATCCAAGCAGGCAAAGATGTGAATAATACAGCATTATCAGCTTTCTCCACCCTTCTCCTGAGTGGAACAAACACTTGAACAAGGACCTTGAGAGTTCTACTTCAAGGCTAGAATTTAACCCTACATGTCACTATGATCTAGTGCATGTTCTGAAGAAGGGTCTGGCTATGTCTGACTTTGGTCCCTATTCCCCTGTAAGCATTTCTCTGCTTCAGCATAGCTAATGGCTTGTTGATTTTATTTTTTAAAAGACCTAAGTTTTGATTTCCCTAACTTTTGGATGATATTTTTACTATTTCATTTATTTCTGCTCTATTTTTAATGTCTTACCTCCTTCTGGTTTTTGGGTGCCTTTTGTTGTTCTTTTTCTAGTGTCTTTAATTGCAGTTAGATTATTAAATTGAGATTTTAAAAAAAAGATGAGCCGCTATTGTCATTAGCTTTCCATGTAGTACTGCTTCTAAATCATCCCATAGATACTGGTGGCTTGTCTTTCTGATTTTATTAGTTCCTAATTTTTTTTGTCACTTCTTTGATTTCCTCAAAAGTTGTTCGCTAGCATTTCATTTAGTGTCCACATATATTTGTTGTTGTTTTTAATTAATTAGATAATTTATTTATATATAAATTTCATATCTTTGTAATCCCTTGGGTTCACCCCCCTCACCCCCGACTGTGTTGTTGTTGTTGAGGATTTCTCTTATGGTCAATTTCTAGCTTTATAGCATTATGATATGTGAAGATAGTTGATATTTCTGTTTTCACTTATGAGATCTGCTTTATGTCCTAGTTTACGACATATGATCTAACTTTGCATAGTTTTTTCAAATAAAAATGGTCTAGGTAACCTGTAAAGAAAATATAAAAAATGTAAGATGTTTTTTTAAAAAAGAAGAAATGCAGGGTGGGAACAGTCGGGGGAGGGGGGTGAACCCCAGAGATCACAGAGATGTGGAATTTATGTATAAATATATAATTTTTTTTAAAAAGAGAAGAAATGAAGTCATAAGAAGATATGAAGGAAACCTAAGTGCATGTTACTAAGTAAAAGCCTTTGAAAAGGGCTACGTATTATATGATTCCAACCACATAGCATATGGGAAAAGGCAAAGCTATAGAAAAAGTAAAAGTTCAGTGATTTACATCATTTAGGAAATGGAGGATAGAGAGAGATGAAAAGGTGGAGCACAAGGTTTTTTAGAGTTGTGAGATTATTTTGTTTGACATTGTAATGGTGGATATGCATCATTGTACATTTTTAAATCCATAGGGTGTACAGTGAGCCCTAAAGCAGACTACTGAATTTAATTAATAACAATCTGGCTCATCATTTGGATCAAGTGTACATAAAAATACAGGATGTTACAGGTTCTTATTAACAGGGTAAACTGGGAAAATATAAAGGAACCCTTAATGTTCATCTTGCTGTAAATCTAAATATGGCAAAAAATATAAAGTCTAATGATTTCAGTTATACATGGAATACAAAAAGAAATACAAACTAGAAAAATGAAACAAAGGAACTGGCAAAGTTAAACCAAAATCTTAGAAATATGACTGTAGAAATGGGGCTACCAAGGGGAGAAAAAGTATTATAAACCAATGTTAGCTCAAAAAAAAAATCTATTAACTAAAAAAAAAGCAACACTAAGTAAATAAATAAAATGAAAGCTAAATAACTCTGCAATTTAAATCTTTTAAATAGGTGCTTGTTTTATTTAAATAAGGGTGGAATCACTTAACTGAAAACTATGCAGTTGTTAAAGAGTGTGATACATGCTTATATGCATCAGTAAAGGATTGCCTATTGAACTGCTGGATTATACTACAGAACTGCTCTAGAGGATAATCTCTTGCAAAAGATCCATCTATCTATGCGCATTTATATAGAGCAACACCTAAAAGAACCTGCAGTGAAATATCTTGGCAATGGAGAATGGAGACAAGAACTATACTCATCTGGGTGCTATTAAATGCCCAACACCCAATCTGCACATAGTAGGTATTCAATAGAGGCTTATGAAATGAAAAAGTAAAATTTATTCTTTTACATTTGACTTTTTTTAAAAAACACAAAACTATTATCATTGTAATGGAACAGACCTGGAAGTTATTTTCACTCTAGAAAAGTCAATCTACATACTTCAGGGCAAAAATTATAATTGGCTCTTGACACTGTTTGAAATTCATTGAAAAACTGCTCTTTTCCCCATTTTATCCCCAGTCCCGTATAGCTTTTCTTTTGAGAAGAACCTACAAAAATAATTGCCTATTACTTCTCTTCACCATATGGGGTACAGCAGTGGCAATAATCGACCTCAACCTTTCAAATGTCTTTTTCAGATGAGAATAGCCTTCTGAAATGGGAATGCCTAAAATGGCTCATTTTTTTCCTTCCTAAAGCTTTCAAAGAGTTTGTTTTTCCTTCTTTCCCTGTCCATTTTTAGGTGACATAGTAGATTTACCTCTCTTTTTCCAAATTATGGCAGAAATGTTTCCTTGCAAATAGCAACTTTTAGACAGAATTAAAAAGCTGAGATTGGATCACCCCCAAATACAAAATGTCTAGGGGTGAGTGAAAATACAAAGTTACATTTCTCCCAGCACATGCTCTGAATTGCAGCTTGTTAAAGCATTGCCTGCAGATTCCTATTAACCATTAGTGGTAATACAGTCATTTAGCTTTGTCCAGCAGACTATCAAACATACATGAAAAGAAACCTAAAATGACATCAGTTGATAAAATCTTACTGACTGTGGTTCCAGGTAAATTCTCACTGAGCACACTCAGTGACAGGCCCAAGGAATCAGCAGCACCATCTCCAGCAGATGCATCACGTCTGTCTTCCCCACACTTGAGCATGACCCATATCTTACTTGTTCACCCACCACATGCCAGGCTTAGGGTGCTTACCAAAACTGCCTTCAAAACGTAAAAAAAATAATATTCCTCCAAAAATGGTGCTAGGTTATAATGGGACCACGTCACAAATGGAAGTAACAGAATGAAGAGGCCAAATTTTGTTAACCTAATTTTGAAAATGAAAACAGCAAGGCCAACATGTGATTAAGCATATGCTTCATATGGTGTTTGTTATTCTGTCATTTTGATGACCCTTCTCATAGCCAGTCCTGATGCTTTTATGTCTCTGCTGAACAAATGACTCTGAACATTAGAGAACATTAGTGTCAAATCCCTCTTAGTTCAACTGGGAAAAAAGCAATTCTAAATGGAAACACTTTAACACTTGTGCGCAATTCTTTGACTCCCACAAACTTAATGCGTGCATTTCTTTTGGAACAGTGAATGCCCCAGGCTGGGAAAAAATAATTTTCTATCAACTTGGAAGAAAGGAGGGAAGCAAGCATTAAATAATTTGAAAACATAGGTAATATAGGAAACCCCAGACCATGCTAACTTTCTTGCCTCTTACAGTTGTATTCACTGAGGTCAATATGGAAAGAACGGCTCAATTAACTCAGAAAACAAACAAACAAACAAACAAACAGGCAACCTACAATCAATTGACCAGCCACCACCTCCCTCGAACTCTTTCTGGTTTGACTGTCTGGCCTGCACAGAGCATTGCATTAACAGTGTAGATCACGAACAGATTAAAATTCTGTGGTGTTCTGAAACAGGTGTCAGAAGTCTGGGTTCTGGTGTGAATTCTTCTCCTTTAAAAGTTGTTTAATTTTGATAAGCCCAAGGTTCCTTGCATGTCTAACATTCTTGGAGTCTATGATCTTATAAGGTCGAGGTTCTAAACTGACATGTGCAAATCAATCAGTTCAAAAGATATAATTTATATGGCATTCAGAAATGACAGAATGAATGAATAATGCCTCAAGTTGAGGGATTTCCCCAGAAACTCTGAATTTCTGGATTTTATTATTATTATCATTTTAATCTGGAAGTAGTAAATGACACAGACCTAGAATTAAGTAATGACTTCCACCTTTAGCCAGAGCGCCACCTCCTTGGTTTTGCCTTCTCTTATATTTGCACAACTTGTGGGAATTGTTAGTGCCACGAATCATCACATGATACCACTGTTTCTTTTACACGGATAAAAGAATAGTGAAATATTTATGTGCATATTAAAAGATGGAAAATAAGAATTCCCAAAAGACAAATGTGCTATGAAAATGAGAAAAAGTAATATTTTTTCACTACCACCTAAAAATATACTAGGTGTTTAATATGCAAATAAGTACATCTGTACTGAACGAGTATGACATAAAATATCGTCGTTGAAATAAACCATAATAAACACCAGCATAAGGAAAGATTTGTGATGAAAACTTAATAAAATGAGAAAAGTAGCTATTTTGTTTCTATTAGAAATGTTCAGATTTGTTTCTGAATGTGAATGAAACAGTTGCTGCAATTGTGAAAGACTGAATGAAGCAAGAAAATAGCTGAGCACTCCCATTTATAAGGATGCTTATTCAGTGTTTATTGAATGCAGTTTTAATTGTGTAATCTGAACAGGAAAGAAACAGACTTCTGTAAATCAAAGTATGATATGAAAGAGTATTGTTCAGGTATTGGAGAACTGGTGGAAAACTCACATGACATGTGCATGAAAAAGATAAATTATTTGTGACATTTTCTATTGCAGTTGATAACAGAACCTATATTTATTCGTGAGGTAATGAGAACTTTAACATGGAGAACGAACTGTTGGACCTTGTACCTATCAAAGAGATAGCAGCAGGAAATTAATTATTTTGCTTGTCCATGTGAAGTTTCTGAGTTTTTTAAAGACATCTAATGTAGTAAGTACATCTCAAGTATATATTACTTCAGATGTTTAAAGTATACCTAAAGATAGCCCTTCTGTGGGTGGTAATTTCTCACGTTATAAAACATGTGAGAAATATGTTCACATGTTATAAAACATGTGAAAAATATGTTTGTATTATGTTATATAACAATGAACAACATTTTATAAAGATAATTCATATTAGTTTACTGAATCAATGACCAAAATATGCTTTATAATATAAAGTAAAGAGAATATAACAAAATCATGGACCAGATACACTACTATGGTTTGAACCACCGCCACTCAATGGTTGATAAGATGCACCAAAAAGACAATATAGTATTTTCACTATTTTATAAAATCAGGTTTTAGAGTTATTTGTAAGTATTGAAAGGGATAAATTTATTCTCATCAAGCAAGGAAAACCCATCTGGATGATAGAATAGTGGCTCAAAAACTCAACATTCTTGAATAATTCTGAAACCCACTTAAGTACTTTGAATAGTCTTCTGTTTAGATCTTCACAAGCAGTACATAAATATAGAATCTGATTGATAAAACCATCTGGCATGAATCAGTGTACTTTCCTAAACTAAAATCAGTCTCCAGAAATGAAAATGAGAGTCTGAATTCTAGTGCCAAAATAGAGAAACCGAAATCCGAATTTCTTCAAATATTATCTGATTTCAAAGTCTATAAAAATGTACCAATATTTAACTGATATTTCTCATCAAGTGTGGTCAGTCTGCTTTTGACCACAGCAGAGTAGCTCGGGTGAAGACAATCTTCCCACTGAAGATAAGCAACAACCACAAAAGATGCATGCAAAATAAAAAGCTAACTGCTTGAAAGCATCAGAAAGCAACCAAAGCAAACAGGATTTGGGCAACCAAAGCACCAATATGAAGGGAAATAGGTTAAAGATGAGAGCCAGACCATGCCTACAAGTTCCCCTGCTTGGACTTCAGCTGATTTGCAAATCAAGGCATTGAGATAGGGTAAAAAGTAGCAACCCACACACATAACAATCTCTAAAGGTGGTATCAGGATATTTTTCCCTCTTCATTTTCAGTTCTTTCCTCTTCTCTTCTGGAATGCCTCCTAATTGTTTTTTTGATGTAACACTACTTGCTCTGTAAGGATCATTTTAGCATTTCTTGATGATGCTATCTTCATCAAGAAAAGAACCTAATTTTTATGTGCTGTGAGTTTAAGCTCAACCCAAATTGAATTATAGAATTCATGCTTCTAAAGCAACATGAAATATCACAAGTCCATGTGAATCTTGTTTGTATCAAGAACAGAGTTGTTTCAAAATGTTCCATTAAAATTCAATGAGAAAAAAAGCTGCATTCAATACAGTACATATTTACTGCATCCTTGATTTGAGATCATGATAAAGTGAACCAAGAAGACAGTCTGGGTAGTCTGTCCCTACCTGGCCTGAGCCTGAGCTTGGTCAACTCAAGTTCTCCTCCTGTTCTAGCTCCTTTTATTTCTGATCTTTCATTTCCTTTTATATACTCACCTTTATACACGTGCACGCGCACACACACACTCACACACACACACACACACACACACACACACATGCAAAGACAGGCTGTTTTAAATAAAAGCCAAGAGGAGAATGCAAGAAATCATTGGGGATAAAGTATTTTACAACAAAAAGGATGCAAAATTGACACAAAAGTCAGAGGTCCAGACAGCATCAAGGCCCAAAACCAAAGATAGAACCACAGAATCAGAAGTTAGTGCCAAAAACCAGAGATCAGTAAAGTAATATATCTAGAGTGTGAGAACCAAGAGAAATCAACCCTCAGAACCAACAGACCAAAGTGTAGAGAACCTTACAAGGGACCCTTACAAGAGACCACCATTGGCCTTAATCTGGAAGCCCCTTTATATTCACACCATGGCAAAAATAACCTCACTAGAATGCAGCTTGAGGCAGTGTGGTGGGTTAAAACCAGCAGATCTTACTGTTGGTGCTGCACGGCCATGATTCTCCAGCTCAAATACAAGCACACCCAGAGCTGTGTTGTTGCAGAACAGAGGGAAGCAAACGTAAAGTCACTTAGCATGGGTTTCTGCATTTATCAAACTATAAAAAAAAGCAATTTGTGTAGTTAAAATTTGCATTACATACATCTCTAATTTCATATGATCATATAAATGAAACATTCCCTTTTTCTTTACCACCTCCCTCTCCCCACCTCCCTCATCCACACCATTCTCTACTTTCCCTGCATCCCATCTATCATAGGTAACCTGACAAGCTACCTAATTCATCATGTTAATATCATTACTTCTAAAATATATAAACATATAGGGTTACTCTGCAGTTGTTTACATTATTAAAATGAGATATTTGTACACTTTCTTGTATATTGTTTTACTCACAGAAATCGCTTCGAGTCATCTGGCAGAGTTCTTATTTATTCACTTTACTGACTACAAAATTCCATGATGTGGTGGCTCCATGATTTATAATGTTTCAATCATTTCCATGTTGAATGTCATTCATTTTATTCAATTTTTTGCACCATGGCATGTGGTTAGGAATATCATTATATCTATATCTTTATACATATTTTTTATGTACTTGAAAGCACAAAACAATGCCTAAGGTAGACACTGTTGTAACTGTCAGAACCATAATTATGTTTCTCTGATTGCTAACCTATTAAATCTTCTAAAATGGCCACAAACAAACCTCCCAACACTACTTTTACTTCTTTTGCTGCTTTGTTGACAGATCAGTTGAAAATATATAAAACCTCAATGGTGCTATCTTTCTACTTGGACAGTGCCAGTACGATGGCCATGTGTTTCCCAGGAGGGGGGGAGCAAAATGAGTCTTGCTCATTCCCTCCTGCCCAGCACTCTGCTAGTAAGACCTTACTAGCCCCAGCTCTTGTCTCTTGTGATTGGTTTACAAGTGGTGAGTAGCACAGTCTTCCCAGAGTTATACTAATGCTTTCATTTCTATGAGAAAAGTTCCCAGATGTAAGATTGCTGATGAGAGGGCACATATATTTTAATGTCAACGAAGAGTGACAAATTACTTTCTTAAAAAGTTGCAATAACTCAAAAATGTAGTATAGTGAATCTACTAATATAAAATGGGATATATTTTGAAATAACAGTTAAATTTTGCACAATTATTTTGAGAATATATAAAACTACATGAAACTTAGGTTTTCAGCTACCCATATCCTAAAACTCTTTAGGAAGTAGGTTTTCATTTCTTTATCAAGTTCAAGAAGTTCCAAATTACATAGCAGAAATAAATAGTATGCAACCTGTAGGACCAGTTTGTAACTCTTATTTAGTGGTGTGTACATCAAACTTGACAGCTATCCATTCCAAAGATAAAGCAAACAGTCTTGCCTAAAATTTTATCCTCTGCTTTTCACAAAAGGAAAAAATATCCCAGTTCAAGTCTCACTATAGAGGTTTCAAAGTCTCCTTAGCATGCTGGAAAGGAAGCTGTCTAGGGACAACTTCAGGAAGCTGATTTAATTCTTGACTCTTCCCTACCTGGAAAAAAGCTAAAAGTTCAGCTGTCCCCACAGCAGTGGTTTCAAGTCACATCCCTGTTATTACAGACACATGAATCTGGCAAGGAGATAATCAAGGTATGGCTGACAGTGTAACAGTGTAATCTCCCATAAAAAGGGAGGTTTCAGGTTCCCTGACCCACCTAAGGAAGAGTACACTGAGCTACTAGGGGAAGTTAGAAAGAGTGAAGACTTGGAGGAAGCAAATGTTGCAGAGAGACAAGTGGCAAAACCATTCTAGTTTATTGACCTTGGATTTGCACTGGTGGCCTGGAAAATGTAGAAAGAGATATTTGGGATGGACATGGGGAGGCAGAGGTGGGGAGGCTGACAATGGTAGCCTTTATCTTGACTTGTACTTTGATTTTGCTCTTTTTCTTCCAGACTTACCTGGCCTCTTCTGTTCCTTTCCTATGGGTCTCCACCAGAAGTGCCTTAGACTTGAGGCAAGCTATAGGGCCTCAGTGGCCCCACTTTGTGCCAATCCTCTTTGGTTGGGCATTTGCTCACAAGGAAATGAGTAACTTTGGGTGTTTGTTTGGGAAATTACTACCCTTTCTTCTCTTTCTATGCTATGTGGATTAATATTATTGAAAGTCTTTTCTATTAAAGGTTTTACACACTAAGAATATGCTTTGTCTATGCAGTAAATGGCAGAACACATTAAGAGTGTGCAAGTTTGGGGAATCTTGGGAGGCCCTCTAAAAACACTCCCAATCAGTGGTAGCTCTTGTTTTTTTAAAATGACATCAGGGAATTTTCTGTTTGCGAAGAAGTCACCTCTCTCATCTCAGCATTAGGAGTCTAAGCACAATGAAGCAAAAGGGGAAGACCCAGGAGTACTCCTAGCAGAATAAAACTAGAAATCGCCCTTCCTGGAATGATTCTAAGATCAAACATATCTTCATAATAGTTTAATTTTGGTCTTTATATGAAATTTTGAAAGTCACCAAGCTTATCTGTGGTTGTTGATTAGTTCAGTTTAGTCAATTTTCCTTTGGCTATTCAAAGGCAGAAAGAGCTTTCTTTTCCTCAGCAAGGATTTTCACATCAAAGAAGCTTTACATGTAAATAAAAGTAATTCAAGTTTTTAAGAATTTGTTTCCATCATCTATGAATTTTGATGACCCCTATTAAATTCTATAGTCTTGAGAACTCTGGGGAAAAACGATAGGTAGTGTTTATCTGACATCTAAAATGTTAAAAGATTTTTAAAAATCCAGAAAAATGGAGTTTCCTTGAAATATCAAGTGATGGTGACCCCTAACATAATGAGCCCCGTACTTTGAATTGTTCATGTAGAAAACTTTGATGTTTAATATTACATTCTACTGCTGTCATCTCTCAGTAGTGTAAATAAGAACATAAAAAGGCATTCAGAAGTTTAGTACTTATATTTGACTATAACATCAGTGTCAATATATCATTTGGTAGAAAGCACAATGAAATATATCCTCTAATACCTTTACACCATTTTTTATCTTTTAAACACACATTTTTATATAAGTTAAAATTAAACATAAATCTGAAAGGTTCATGAAGAATCTGTAATTTTATCTTTATAATCTGAAGGGAGTGGTTCACTAGCATGTTCTAAGATCAATTGTATGATAGTGACGAGATGCTGGCTAATGTTAGCTCTGTAGAAGACAAGAAAAGTACAATCAGCACAACCTAAATTGAATATGGCATTTTGGAAGACAGAGCCCTAATTCCAGAGGACATTTCAATCCTAGGTTAATTATATTGTTACACTAGAAAAGTCAGGTAATAAATACAGAGAGTTTATTAAAGAGGAGGCACAATTTCTTATTTACTTCAACTGTTGACAAATTGTTAGGGAAAAAAATACACACAACATGGCACATTCCAGAACACTATGAATGTCATATTATCATTCTTGTTCTAAAAGGCAAACTGGTTATTTTAGTAGCAGAAAGTATTTTTTTAGTCAGCACCCGCACACAGTGATAATTTATGGCCAGCAATGCAGCTAGACTTTCCATCACTGCCTTACCTAAACTGGTAAAAAATATTTTGATGATAATTTGGTCAGACAAGAAAACTAAAGAGAATTCATTTAAGTTATTTAAATCCTGTCACTGATGTCCAAGCCTTATGGCTCAGATACACTATTCAGATGTCTCTTTCTAATCATGTTTCCTGAATTAATCTTTCAGTTGGTGGATCATGATATGAATCACTGAAGGAATGTCACCCACAATTCTATGACTATTAAGACAGATGAGAGCAAGGGTTGAAAGGATGCAGAATTGAACTGTGATAGGCAACTGTTAGGATAACACTATGCAATTTTGAAGGTCAGTATGTTTATTATTATTGTTGTTTTTATTTTTAAGTCAGGTTTTAGGACTAGTTGAGATGACAAACTATGATCATGTTCTGATGTATATCCTCTGGCCCAAATATAAGCCAATGGCATATTTAAAATATAGAGAGAAGTTACTATGGTTGCCTTCTCAGGCAGAACTGTGAATCATAACTGGAACAATGTACAAAGCTGTGGGAAGGGCCCATGAGGCCCCCAACTAGAAGCAGACTCCTGCAGGACAGGGGCACACCGCATGGCATTTACCATCAGGGTGCCATCAGAGAAGAGGCCAGTGTGTGAAGGACACTGGACAAAGCTGGTGTCACTGCAGAACAGGTGAGATTGGAGTCCTGAGCCTAGCAGCCATGGTAGAATGCTCTCCTCTACTACATCTTGATCGAGGGATTGGATCAGAGATAGTATGATGGCAGAGGAGCCCAAATAACCTATGAAGACCTGGTTCTGGAGAGAAGGACCCAGAGCTTGATGGATATAACCAATAAACAGGAAGGGCAGACATGGTAGGAAAAAGAGAGACAACAATAACCACATAATGAGTCTATAAATCAACTCTACAAAATATGTTAATAGAGCAACGAAATCTACATAAATTTACTGTAAATGAATTCATTTTATGGATGAATGTAACAATAACTTTAAAATAAATATATCTAGTATACTAAGAGAAATAAATTAAGTATGCCCACTAAAAACAAACCCAGACATGAAACAAAAACAGGTGGAAATGAAACAACATAACGGATATAGAAAATAACTAGTCAGAATTTTTGGAAATGGAAAGCCTGGTTATTAAAAAAAATACAAACAGTCTAAGAAAGACTCTCTAGGACAATGGAAGTGAGAGTTAATGAATTAGAATAGAGTTTTGAGGAATTTACCCCCACAAAAGAGAATGAGATAAAGAGAACCTTTAAGCATCCAGGACAATGCATAATGAGTAGGAGATATATTTGAAGAAATAACAGCTAGCAAATGAGAAGGCATATAGGAGGAAATAACACAAAAGGTAAAAGGAATCTTTTGAATAAATTATAAAGTGGTACCGAAAGACTTCAAAAAAAAACACTTTAATATAATATATTCATGGACAAGAAAATTTCATATTATAAATATCAGTTCTCTCCAAACTATTCTATTAACTCAGAAAAATCCTAAGAGTTTTATTTTTCAGTTGAACAAATCAAGTCTAAAATTTACATGTAGGAACTTAGATCCAAGAAAAGGTAAGATGAAAATTAAGAAATGACACTTCCTAATGTCTCCAAACTTATGATAAACCCATAGTCATTAAGATAGGCAGTTTGACACAAGGTTCAAAAAGATGAAAAGAGAGCAGAAATGACCTTCTCCATGTAGAATGAAGGGAGATGTGGTAAATCACAGACATGTACAGAGCAGATATTCAATAACTACTTCCTGAGCCACTAGTTATCTCTTAAAAAATAAATAAATAAATAAATAAATAAATAAATAAATAAATAAATAAATAAATAAATATTGCACGCAACAATGTAGAGACAAAATAAGTTGATTAGTTGCAGGAGAAAAAGAAACTATAACATGAAAAGTGAGCAAACCTTATTGAAAAACAGATCAGAGAAAATTATGGTAGGGCTGAATTTCTAAAGAAACACAAGTATAAACTTTATAAATGATTGGTAAATTTGTTAACACTAAATTAAAATGAAAAATGACCCCAAAAAGAGATCACAAGTAAACTTAAAATATATTTGATATCCATAAGCCAACAAAAAATTACTAACCATAATATATAAATAAAACTAAACAAAGTATGAAAAAGACAAAATCTAACAGAACATAGGGGCTTACATAAATTGGGAAATAGTACAACAAATCCTAATCACTAAAATAATTAAATATGAAAATATGCTCACATAGACAATCAGGGAAAGGAAATTAAAATTAGGTATTTACACCTCTCAGTAGTCAAAAAAGAAAAAAATCTGACAGTGACAACTATTTGTACAGAAGTGGAAATAAACTGCCTATGTACTGCTGAGGAATGTTACCTGGAATATCACTATGAGTTACACTGGTCAAACCTGGTGCGAGGAAGAAGCCACAGAGTCATTGACTTAGCAGTTCTCCTCAGAGATAGTCTCAACAAGAGGCTCTCATCTGAACCAAAGGACATACATGATTCCAGAGATTACTTTCTCAGTCTCCCAAAGATGGTACACAATGAGCACCATTCTAGAAGGTAGGTGAGAAGCTAATTCATACATACAACAGGTGATGGGGTGCATTAGGACTTCTCCAGGGATCTTGGGTACAGAAGACTCTGAGGGATGTTCACAGTCCCATTGCTGGTTGTAGTCTAAAGTGCAATGAACTATGTGTTCATCAACAGGAGAAAGAAATGACAAACCATATAATATATCAGAGCACTGTCTAAGATGAACAAGTAAAACTGAAACCATGCATTGTTTCAATATGGATATATTTGTTTTGAAATAGAGAATGAAAAATAAACTGCAGAATATTACATATAGTCTAACAAAATTGCTGTAAAAGTTTAAGACATATATACATAAACGCTACATTTTAAGTATAGGTAGAAATGTGTGTAGCACATGCAAGGGAATGATAAAGAGCAAATTCATAGATGGGAGACATGTTGACGAGAGGTTCACAGGAAAAGTTAGCTGTTCTTTTATGTTTTCTTTCTTTGAAAATCAAATTATGGAAAATATTAATATCTATTAAACTTTGTTGTTGTAACGTGGGCACTGTATTATTTCCTAAAAATTTCCTGTATGTTTAAAATAGCTCTTACTTTAATAGATGAAAGAGACCCATACAACTGAGGGCTCTACATTTGTCTGGATCTGTTACATCTGCACAAGATGGCTTCTGTTATTTGGGACATGTACCTTTCAAATTGATCTCTCTCCCTTTCTTGTTGCCAGAGTGATTGCCTTAAAACATACACTGAACATGGGTCATTCCACAAACCCCAACTTCAGGCTTTCAACAAAGCAAACAGGTCCTAAACTCCATTTCCACTCATTTCTCCCAGTTGTCACCACCATTTATGCTCCCCAATACCAGTTTTTTCTAGATTTTGTGACACAACATTGTTTTGTGCTTCTGTTTTTATGCTTTGGTTTCTTTTCCTCCTGAAACACTGCTCAGATCACCCTTTTACCAGGCTGCTCAAGCTGGGCTGGGTACCCCTCTTCTGGCTTATATTGGATCTAAATGTCCCTCTCTGCTGAAACTTGACTTTTAGTGTCTTTAACACCAATTCTAAGCCCTTTGGCTTACTATATTGCCCTTAAGACTTAGCACAAGCCTCGCCTAGAAGTGCTTAGCTGAGTTGAAAGGTGCAATGCTTATTTACTATTAATTTCCCACTTTCTAGTTGTCCCTGATGACTCCGTTCTCCACCTCACTGGTTTAGAAAATAAATATACTCAGGAAATAGTATAATTACTTTCTTATCAGCACCTGCGTTGTTTAGCAGCCACAAAAAGATCTTCAAGGTTATACCAGTAGGATTTTGAAGTTAGAAGGCTAAATGTGATCCCTTTTCAATGTTCTGTTCATTGGCCTTAATATTCACTTATGTTGTTGACTTAGTCTCCAAAAGGGTTATTCTGGCTAAAAATGGGAAATACATTGCTCGGTATCCTCTTACTGGCCCCTACTCCTTGCACATAGGGCATTTTGCTGTCATTCTCTTACATTTCAATTTACCATGCAAATGTTTCACTCACTCTGGCCTTAAGTATTGGCTTAAGCCTTAGAATGCTGTTGTTCTCAGGTATACTGTTTGCAGCCTGACTGGACTCAGAGAATATGCACCATTTAGGTTTGAAAAGAACTGACTGATCTCAATGAACTCTGGTGGAGGATTACAGGTGTTTTGGTAGTGGGTGTGTGTGGTAACATGCATCTGAAGAGGGGTGTACTTATGCCCTGAAATCATATATAACCTTGTGAACCATGCTACTTAAATAAAAAATAATATAAAAATGTTAAAAAGTACAAAAATACTACTGAAGAGTGACTAGAAAGCATTTCTCTGGTTTATCACATATTGAGAATTTTGGACTTATCCTGAACATTATCAGTACATGCTATATGAAGGGAGGGAAGGAGGGAGCGAGGGGTGAGGGAGGGAGGGCTATCTGAATTTTAAAGAGGTGTATGGGAAATAGGATTGAGTTCACATTTTAACAATCAGGTTTCATGCTCCGAACAGCATCACATGCATGTTATTCTGTTTACATACTAACCTAGACCTTTTTTAACACAAGTTGTCATCAAATCCCAAAAGTCTCAGAAAATTTGATCAAAATATTTACAACCTAGATAATATTGATGAGTAGAGACACAAACTGTAATTACTTAATCTGACTGATTTATTACTCAATAAAATTTGCCCAAGTACCATCCCATCAATGCGCTAATAAAATATTTCAGCACAAAGTAAATTTTGAGATTTATGACATTCTTCTGGACTTCAATGCTGTTAACATTTCTTCCTGCTTTATTTTCCACTTGGGAAATAACTCACTGCATTTGACTCCTCACATCAATGACAGTATTTTTTCATAGATGCCATACAAAGTACTATTCTACATGGCTCCAGAGACCTCACTGTGGTAAAAAGCAAAGTACAGAAACTGCAATTATGTAATTTCACTGCCATTACCAGTTACTACACAATCACACCCATACAAGGTAGAGAGACACTCAGGGAAAATGTTTCCTGAGTTATTTATCTTTCTTTCTATCTCTGAATATGAAAACTCTCATATTGGGAGCTGCATGTGGGAAAAGAAGAAGAATGGACAAAAGAGATTGATAACGATCTGAGATGCGAATTCACATCACAAACCGGGACTCAGTGAGCACAACTGAGCAATTTATTATGAACTTAGGACAACCTTATACACCTTGTCAAAGGGATGATTACATAAAGGCAATAGGGAAAAAAACCCATGATCCCATGGTATGTGACATGTCGGGTAGGAGGCTGGGGGATTCATTACCTAACAGGAAAAACACCTGTGTGGGTAAATACTTTCATCTTTCAGGGACATGTCTCTTTGATGGGATATTCCTAGGAGGCTCGGAGGCTGCTCTCACAGAGAAGAAACTTGCCAGTAACCATCTCTGGTGTGCTAGAAATAGAGAAGAATAAAGGTATTCCTTTATCTGAAACATATCTCTTTATCTGTTATCAGCATTCCATACTCTTGTTCTAGTGCACACAGTTTGACAATGAGCTCCACACTCAGAATTTCTGGGTGTCATTTTTTAGTGAGAGGCCTGGGATAAGCACTGGCTCCAAGCACTAGCTGTGCTTTACTGGACACAGAAGCTCAGTCACCCCATCTCCCCATCTTGTCACCTGTGCTTTAGGTAGCCTCCCTTCACAAACACTGAGAAAGAATTTCTGGGAGCAGAGAGAATACAAGTTCATATCTTAGCTGCCAGGATGTCAAAATCTCAGTCATGCTGGTACCCAGGGAGACAAGCTTTAATTATCACCTTTCTACCTTAACAGTTGCTTCTCATCACTGTTTTTATACCTACAATTCTCCACCTAAATGAGATTCTCTGTGAACCAATTATGTAAAAATGACAAAAGACAAAAAGTCACATTTGTATTTCAGAAATTCTAGAGCCAAATATGGAATGTTGAAGTCACCGACATGGTGATTTTTTCCTGCTATTTCCCAACTTTCTACTGCTTGCAGGTCTCTAAAGAGACTATTTCAAATTCAAACTGGACTTCAGAAGCAACTCAGAAGCCCTCAGAAGCAACATGAATAACAATGAACAAAATCTGGACAAGCTGAAGTGCTGTGGGATTCCAGAGGAACTTGGTCAACAAATTTTTTGAGAGTTTTGGAAGTTAGTGAGGATGTGTTTTGAAAATGTTCTGGTTAAGGTATGAGGAAAACATCTAAACAGTCTGATTGTCATGAAAATGTTCTGGTTAGTGAATACACCTGGAGGAATGGGTATGGATGGTCTAAGAAAGCCTGTGTCCAAGCCCCCAAGTATCTAGTACAATAAGAGCTGGAAGATGATCTTCCTGCCTCCCAGCACAGGATCCAGAACATGCTCTACTGTGATGTGCCCATACTGACAAATAAAGAGTATGGTCTCCTCACAGGGTAAATCACTCTCAGGGTAAATCACTTGAGTCTTTGGTTTGATCCAAAAGAAAAGATGTGTAATTACCAAAATGATGACAATGTAGGTCAAAGAAATGGCCCCAGGTTAATGGTGGTAATACTTTCATAGTCCAGAAATACCTGGAAAGCATCCCTTTACTGCTAGAGTGCCACTACACTGTCACCCTGATAGCTCTGAAGTGCTAAATGACAATGAACATTACAACTGAAATGCGCATGCTTGAGAATGCTTGAGAATGACAGTGTTACTAGGGGAAAACAACCCTAAAATATCTCTCTATGCAGGCAGCACTGACCTGCTGTGACCAACCAGCATACCACAAGCTAAGGTAGCGTGGCTTTCCATGCCACCACTCACAAATCGCCAGGCACTTGTTGGCGACAGAGAGGCCAAACCAATTCCAAGACAGGTAAGACTCCCGCTGTCTCCATGGTGTGGTTCTTTGCAGAGGGAGAGATTATGTTGATTGTGGCTCAGCTGACCTGGGTTCGAGTCCCAGCACTAATATATTATAAATATCTATTTATGACATAAAAGACCAAAAGGCTGGTCAAATAAATAGGTAAATTAAATAGAGGTAGAAAATCTCTTGTTTCCTCTGGTAAACTTCTTTTATACTGTCTCCTTGCCTGACCTAGAAAAATTCATTTTCATACCAGGTTCTAATGGCTAAAAAGAATAGCAAAAACCAAGGTGGCTTTATAGTCTTAATATTGTGAGCGTAACATGAAGAACTGCTGAGAGTTTAACACTTGGGAGCATGTCTCTCCATGGTGTGTGATAAATCTTAAACACTGTAATTGTCTCTTACTTTGGAACAAAAAAGATCTCCGTAACAAAACAAATTATGTTTAGTACTCTATCTTCTGAAGACATTTCTTAGAAGTTCCCAACTATGAATTCTTATACCTAAGATTTGTCAAAGTCTGGAACATTGCTCCTCATCATCCTATGTGGTACACCTTCTAGACATGAGATAATGCATTATAATGTAATACAGCTCAGGTTTTTGTGAGGGCTCTGAAGAAGTTTCTAGAACCTCTGCACTATTCCACTTCCAAATAGGTTCCTGAGTTCTGGAGTGCTGGCTGTCACGGTGCTTCCCAAGTTTAGAGGGGCTCTGCTAACTGGTCACCAGTGCTTCACATTCTATTATCTTCTGAATATGTCTGTTTTCCCTGTGGAGTCTGCGTAGGCAGGTGAGGGGATTTCGAGACTGAGCAGGGAATGATATGGCCGTAAGGTAGCATTAACACACATAAACATTCTGGAAGATGTTCTGACAGATCAGCATACCAAGGAAAGCTCTCACAGAGTAAGGTCATCCAGGGACTGCAGTAAAGGTTTGCTACTGAGAGAAGGAAGAGAACTCCTTGGGGAGAGGACACTCACAGGACATTGCTGAGAAGCATGACAGGAGTCTCTGGGTCAGACCTGCTGCAGGAGGGTTGCAGCAAGATGGTCCTTCTATTCCACAGCTTATGTGTGGATATTGACCACAGTTTTGCAGGGTGTACAAGCAGACTGACTTTAAATGGTTAAAAATGTGCTTATCTTGGCTATGTTTAAAACAACTGGAATGTAAAAATTGGTGCTAGTGGACTTTTGGGCTAGTTAGTCTCAGCCTGCTAATGAAGAAATAACCTGAGGTCCAATACAAAGGCTGTTTTTGATTGATTCATATAACCTGCCTGACAAACCAAATGAACTCTAAGATGTACTCCTGTTGACTAGTGTAATTTATGCTAAAAGGTTAAATAATTTGACCCAGGAACCTAGTGGTCATTTCTAATTCTTTTACTACTTAACACTCAAATCCTCATTTGAAAAGTCGACCACCTACTAGTTTTTATTTCACTTCTTGATACTTTGACATTGAATTGAGTCCTATAGATTCCTGGATCTCACTCCTATCCCAACCTACATTTCTGGGGAGTAATACAGGTAACTCCAGATTTACCAACATCATTCTCCTGCAATTTTTGAAAGTTCTACTGGTGATAGGCAGTTATATCTGTGTCAGGATTCTGAAGGTTCCCATGGAAAAATACAAGGAAGGACCTCTACTCTCAAGAACTTACCTTGTTCATCGTTAAAATAAGAAAAGCACGCTTCAAAAACAGAAGAAAGATTTAGGTGATGGAAAATCATGGCTATCATCAGTAAAGCATATACTCAAGACAATTCTATGGGGCAAATAGCATTACTAACATTTGGTAAGTGTACATAAGAATATTATTTTTGAACAACTATCTAGCAGTCACTGGAAGGTATTTTCCCATTAAAATAACCTTTCCTCACAAAGCTCAGGTCATATCTCTTATTTTAATTTTGTTATTTGTGTTTCACATGAAAAGGATCTCTCCTTTAATTGCTATCTACCATTACTTGTTTGACTATATTATTTTGCTTTTTCTTACATGCTGAAAAAAGATTTTCATAACATTACATTGAGAGAATGAAAAGTTCTTTCATTGCCTTAGGGTAGAATAAGAATCAGCTTTCTCATCTTTCATTGTTTTGTTTAGTTGAGCACATTCATGTTAAAAACAAAGCACTTAATTTCAACTTAGTGCATTGTACTCAAGACTTGTAGTCAAATGCTAACATGGGTTGTTTCCATATTCTGGCTATTGTAAATAGGACTTCAATAAAAATACAAGTACAGATGTACTATTGATTTAATATTTTGGTGTCCTTTAGATTCCCAGAAGTGGAATTATTGGATCAAATGGTAGTCCCATGTTCAGTAATTTGAGGGTCCTCCACACAGCTTTCCATAGTGGCTGAACCATTTTGCATTCTCACCAGTAGTGTAAAAGTGTTCCTTTATTTACACCTCCATGTCTGTACTTGCTGATGGTCATTCTTACCAGAGTGAGGTAGTAGCTCATTGTGGTTTTGATTTTCAATTTCCCTGATTATAAGTGATGGTAAGGACTTTTCCAGATGCCTAGTGGTCACTGTATTTACTCTTTAGAGACTCTTCTTGATTGGGCTTTTCGCTTTGCTTTTGTTAAGTTGCGTGAGTTCTTCATGGATCTTTGATCTCAGACTCCTGTTAGTTGAGCGGAGCACAAAATTTTTCCCATTCAGTTGGGTGTCTGTTTGGTTATTTTCTCTTTTGCTGTGCAGAAGTTTTTTGGCTCCATATATGCCCCCAAATAGATGAATGGATCAGAAAGTTGTGGTACACATACACAATGGAATATTATTCATCAATCAAAAAAGACAAATTTGATGCATTTGTGATAATGTGGATGGACTTAGAGGAATCATATTAGTGGAAATAAGTCAGAAAGATAAAGAGAAATAATGGAAGATCTCACCTATATGAGGGATATAGGGAAAACAGACAAATGAACAAAAGGACAAGGAAAATTTAGAACTCTTAGCAGAATGAAAGCATAGAGCAGAGAGGGGCAAGGGAGTATAATTGGGGAAGGGATGGGCACAAGAAATTAAGATGTTGGTTCTCATGGGCAATAAGGTGGTGGGAGAACCTTGGGGTAGACAATAATATAAATATATATATAATAAATATAATATCTATGCAATCATTGAAAAACGTTAACATGGAGCTTTAAGTAGAAACATTATATAATTGATAGGATACATGCCTTGAAATTCTTTTCTTTATGTGATTTTGTACTACTTGCCCTTTATTCAGAGAAATAGGGATTGTATAGTTACAAATAACAAACACACAGCATATCTAAATCTAAATTTCTCCAAATTAACTATAATGCAAGGTCAAGATAACAAAGTATTTCAACAACAAATAAGGAGCTATACATATGTAGAGTACCTCAGAGTTTATAATGGTTCTTAATATTTCATCTTTTCAAACCCTGTGAGACTTAAAAGTCAACTTAATGATGAGCATTAGTTGAACTTGTCCCAGGAAAGAAGGGAAGTTAACACTTGCTAGATCTATATTTTATATGAGAATATGGACTAAAGAACTTTCATAAAATTATTTAATCATATCCACTTTCAACAGCTTTAAGATAGGTAAAATTATTAATTTCTCCTTGATTATAGAGTCTCAGATAGCTCAGTAATTTGTCAACAGCTACAAAATACGGAGGAAATGAGAAATTACATCAACTTACATACAGTACTGTTTCCACTGCAATGATACCTAGTACAGACAAGAATTATATTAACTCTTTGAAGTACAATGAAACTACAACAAAAAGAAGGTAATCAAAACTAGAAGATAAAAATGAACAAATTTGGAAATAAATCTATATGCATATTAGGTTTTTAAAAGCCTTTATCTAAGTAGAGCAGTGAGATTACTCACTCTAGGATTCAAAGGTTATTAAGGGAATAAAATTACAGGAAAAAAGTGAAGAGAAAGAGATAAGGCTGAAAGACTTTTTAAAGAGGCATAATAAGAGGGGTTTCAATACATCCAAAGAAGGACATACATAAATGGAGACCATTTCTGTTACAATCTGTTATAATCCAAAAGGGAATTAATTATAGCAGCAGAGTTCACTGAAGACTTTAGGGCAAAGGAGTTTCAACATAGATATTTAAACTTTATATAACCAAACCTAGAGTGTAAATAAAATTCAATTAATTTTGGTAAAAGATAAAGCAATCTGCAATAGCAACCAAGATATCTTTCTGAAAATGTATTTCAGAATTTGTGACATGATTATGGTTGGAATGAGTAAGCCCAAGTATAAGATTCATTAATATTTATTTACTAACAAAAATACAATACAATAACAATACCTATACTCATTGCTAATTTAAATTGATATTCAAAACATTTAATTTGATTCTCAAAACAGTTTTCTAAGAATTTGTCCATTTCAACTATGATATATAATTTGCTGGTGTATAATTAATGTCTTCTATTAAACCCTTTATGTCTCTTAATTTAGTAGTAATGTACCACCCCTATTTTGTACTTGAGTTTGGTACCTTTGAGTCTGGAATGTGAAAACTGGTATTGGGGGACTTATGAACTAGTGAGTCTCAGCTTTTGTTTTTTGTTCTTATTTGTCAACCTTGATTTCTGCTAGCATGAACCTTGGGTTTTAATAGTTTTCTATTCTCTATTTCATTTACTTCCTCTCTAATCATTTGTTTCCTTTTGCTAGCTTTAGGTTTGGCTGTTTTTCTTTCATTAATTTTTATATACTTGAAATCTCTCATATTCTAGTATAGGTATTCAGAGCTATGAATTTTCCTGTTAGCACTGCTTAATTGTATTCCATATGTTTTAATTTGCTGTACTTTTATTTTCATTCATCTCCAAGAATTTTGTAACTTTTCCCTTATTATTCTTCTTTGACTCATTAGTTATCTTGGAGGGTATTAATTCCTTACATTTCTTTCACTTGGACATTACTGAGTTTATCTGATGTATAGACTAATACTTTTAATCACATTTGAGAAGTTTTTGGCTTGTCAGGAATTCTTTTTGTCCCTTTTTCTTTGCTCCTTTTGGGATTCCCACTATGCAGATGTTGTTATACTTGATGGTGACTAATAGGTCTTTGAGGCTCTAGTCTTTTTGTCTTTTTCTTCATTAATTTTCTTTTTATTTCTCCAACTGTGTAATCTTATTTGATATATCTTCAAGTTAGGTGATTTTTCTCTTTGAGCCCTTCTGGTGAAGTTTTCACTTCAATAATTGCATGTTTTAACTCTGGAATTTTTGCTTTATTCTTTTTTATAATTATTATCTCTTGTTTTGCTGTTTTACATTTAGTGAGGTATTGTTCTCATACTTAATTATTAAGACAAGGTATCTTTTTGATTTTGAACATACTTAAAACATCTACTTTAAAGTCTTTGTTAATATATCCAATGTATGAGTCCCATCAGGAATAGTTTCTATTAACTGCTTCCTCTCTCCCTCCCCTGCCCTTCTTTTCTCTTTTCTTTGTTTTGTCTTTTCAACAAAAAATCATTTCTGTTGAAAACTAAAAAATTTAAATGATAGATAGGAGTTGGAAATTTTGGAAATCAGACTTTCTTCTTTTCCTAGGATATATTTTGCTTAGTGACTTTTCTGAGCCAATTCTGTAAAATTTATATTTGTTGTCATGTTGTCTCTGGTTGGTTTGTTTATTGTACAACTATTGGTTAAGTAGAAATTGTCTAAATATCTGAAATAATGTTTCCCAGCATTTGCAAAGTGACCCTGTACGTCAATGACACATGCTTTCAATATTCAGTTAGCAGTTTGTAACACCCCACCTTAGTCTTTATTTCCTACTTGCCAAATTCCTCATATTTAACCAAAGTGGGGAGCATAGGGACTTCTCAGATCTCACATGAGTAGGCATACAGTCCTGGAAATGTGCACAGCTCTATTCATGAGCATGACATTTTAGATTCCTAGGAATGTCTGAGCTTTTCAAAATCCCTCATTCCCCAGATCTTTCTATTAAGTTTTTGATCAGCCCGTTATCCTCTGCCTTAGAGATTCACAATGATCAATGATTGTCTCCAATTATTTTCAATAAATTTCCTAGTAGAGGGAAGAGAAAGGCTCTTTGCCCTAGGTGTTCTGAGTCAGGTTCAAAAAAGACAGCTTTGTTAAGTGGGGCCTTCCAGAGAACACCAATAGGTTAAATAATGACATTCTTAAGGTAGGTTTTAAGGAGTTCCAAACTTGTTCCCCACCTTCTCCTTTCAATGGTTGTCAGACTGTTAGCTTTTACTATGACTGCAAGCTGCTGGTATCAAGCCTACCACACAGCTGGGCAGGAGTTGAGAACAGCAAGTTAAAATATCACTCACCAGTTTTACAGAGACTTAGCTGTTTTTCTTGAATAAATCCTCCTGCATTCCTATAAGTTATTGCTCAATTTACAGAATTCTGAAAATGTTAATTCTGATCATTTTTGTGTTCTCATTGCTTTTATAATGGGGAATATTTTCAGTGACCACCTCTAACATTTTTGATGACATTACCCAGGTCAAAGTTTTCCAAAAAGACCAAAAAGAAAGTGTTTACAAAAACAATGCTAAATCAACTGTATATTCCTATGGAAAATGATGAACTTTAGCCCATACTTACCAGAGACAAAAATCAATTAAAGAATTTAACATATAAAATTTATATAAGAAAACATCAGAGAATAACTTTACAGCTGTAAATAGTAAAGGTTTCCTTGGATATAGAAAACAACTATAGAAGAAAAAACATATTTCATCAAAATTTTAAAATTCTGTCAGCAAAAGACAGGATAAGAAAATAGTTTAATCAGGAATTAGAAGAAAACATTTGTAATATTTATCTGACAAATAATTTGTATCCAAAATACGTAAGGAACTCATATAACTCAATAATTAAGGGACAACTAACAATAAAAATGCATTAAATAAATATTTCATTAAGGAATATATTTGAAAACCTAATGCACACAAGAAAATAGTGCTCAACAACATTAATCAACAGGGAAATGCAAATTAAAATCTCATGATAACAAACTCAGCAAAGTAACAGACACTAAAATGTCTGTTAATGAGGTTCTGGAGATACTAAAATTGTCACATGTTGTAAAATGACACATCACTTTGAAAAAAGTTTCTTCTAAAACAAAACATCTATGCATCTGTTTTGCTGAAGCAGTTCTACCCCTGTGGATTTACTCAATGGAAATAAAAGCAAATATCTACAAAAAAGCATGTATAATATATACATGTCTGGTTTTTAGAAACCAGACAAGAGTCAGACAAAGCCAAGTCAAAAACCTAGTTCTTAAAAGGAGATTATAGAACTGAGACATTCAAAGAAGGAGAAGATGGAGCATGATAGCAGGGACTAGGGTGGTAGACTGCAGCACTTTGATGATATAAGTGCTATGATAAGTGCACTTTGATGATGTAAGTGCCTCACTAGAAAGAGGAGGGATCGCATACTTACAAAATGCAAACAATGTAAACCAACATTATATAAATAAAAATAAATTATAAAAAAAGAATGACATACTAATTTTATTCAGTGTTTCAAAACTGGATCAGTACAGGTGTCCATCAAGTGGGAAATAAGATACATGAAATGTGGTTTGTTGAAACAACAAAGTAGTGCACAATTAAAAGGGGAAAAAAACTGTTTCATACAATAGCATAGATGAATCCCAAAAACTATATGCTAAGTAAAAAAAAAATTGATACAAAAAAATCTACACTGTATTATCCAATTTATATGAAGTTTAAGAATAAAATACACCATTTCTGGTAAAAAAAAATGTCAGAACAGTAACTGAATCTGTAGTATGCAGATTCAGATGCCTAGAGGCAATTGGAGATTAAATGGGAAGGACAAAAGGAAATTCTAGAATGATAGTTGTGTCCTGTTTCATATCTTCATTTGATTTACATGATGCATGTATTTTTCAAAACTGAATGGCACACTTGAGATTTGAACATTTCATCACAGATAAATTGTACTGAAAACAAAAACCCAACCCATGAATAAATTCTAAATTCCAGATAATGATATACACATTGAAATATTTAGAGGTGATATATACTGATGACTACAACTTACTTTAAAATGTGCACAAAAAATTAACACAATTGATGGACAAATGGGAGAGAGATATGATGGAGAGAGCAAAATGGTCCTTGTTGAATCTACATGGAAGATAAATGGGTAAAAATATTGAATGATTTCAACTTTTTAAAGTTTGACCAAAGAAATATATTTCAGGAATTCTATTGGTAGTAAAATTAGGAGTCCAATAATGTGAAAAAATAAGAATTCAGGAGACCTAGATTACTCTATTATCCTATTTAACTTCCAGGATAACATATTTGGCATCCAACATCGCCATCTTATGCTTCATGATTTCCTTTACTAATTCCTCTTCTCCTGACTTCTTAATATTTAGAATGTCCCCCATATTAAGCGATGGAGCATCTTATTTCTTTATACTCATTCTCTTCTGATCTCTTTAAGATGGGTGATTTGGGTTGAAGGTACCCTGTAGTGGTGATACCTGGTGAAAAGAAACCTAATATTATCACAATTAAGAGTAAATCAAAATTATTTTTTTAAATATCATTCATTTGCTTACCACCTTCACTTTATAGTCCCAGTCCCAATTTTCTCCTGTCATTCTGGTTTCTTTTCTTGATATATTTATTTGAAAGTCAGATAATTCCAAATTAACAAGTCCAAAACGGAGCTCCAGATTTCCTCTCCCATAAACATACCATAACCTGGTTCCACCTTCAGTTTTCCTTATCTCAGGTAGCAACTACACACTTTCAGATATTCTGGTCAAAACCCCAGTAATCATTCTTGACTTTCCTAATTTCTTACCTTACTCCAATTCATCGAGACACCCAGTTGTAACTTCAAAATACAGAGGCAACTTGATTGATTTTTATTACCTCCACCATACCTACCCTGGTCCAATCACTACCTCACCTTGCCTGGATTACTGCAATAGCTCTGCTGAGCTCATTTTCAGCACAGTGCTCAGACATATCTCATGCCCCTAATTCTCTGTTCTCATTTATGTGTTGAGCACATTGGCCTCCCTTCATCCCTTCCATGGCACTCTGATCCTAAAATGTCACTCCCCTTTATCTTCCAGCTCATCTTCTGGCTCTCTCCCCTCCAAACTCTCTTGTAGTCATGCTGGCCTTGTTGATTGCAGAGTTCAATGAGTTGCTCCTCCTGCCTAACAAATGATCTTTAAACTGGTTGATCTAGACAAGACATCTGTTTAATTAAATATTTAATTTTTTCCAATATTTCATTTAATTCAACCTTCTCACCAAATTTAAAATTTCAACATTTTCTGGTAGTCCTGTCCCTTCACCCTCAATTTTTTCCCTTATATTAATAACCAGTGTCTCCTTTTGGTACAGAGAGCAGTACCAGTTGCTCACTGCCGGACCTGACCAGTCATTTTGAAGACTGTAGTTGAAGACATAGAAGTCAAGGCAGAATTAATGCCAAACACTCATGTTCTGATTCTATTTTGAAATTAGTGCACTCATGTCCTCATGGACTGGATGTTGGCTGGGGGAGAAAGAAGCACAGATGATGCCAAGGTTTTAAAACTAGCAGAATACAGACTCAATTTAGTCAACTCCAAGTTTCAGACACCTGAATCTTCTTCAGAGTTACCAGAATGAGGAAAAATATGCCTACTCTTAGCTACCACAGAGGAAGCCCAAAGAATCAACCAACTTAAACAAAGGCAAAGGAAGGCTGAGAAAAATGGAGTAAATCCTATAATTCTTCCTGACTCAATGCATTACATGAAGAATATGTACTACATGGAAACACTTTCTCAGAAGTATTACTAAAGTAATACAGAAGTAATACCATTATAGTGTGTTAAGAAGTAACATTAATTATAATTATTTTCTATTATCGGTAAGAGAAAAGTGTGTTGAAAATTGTTTAATCAAAGACTTAAGTATAAAGATGCATATAATAATGCAGAAATTATAATGAATTATGAAAAAGCTTCATATATTCCAGAAATTCCAAGATAACACTTAAAGTTCTTTGTTAAAGATTCTAGTAAAACTATTCATGTTTTTTAAATAACACACGTACCTGGTAGATGAATAATATTCTCTTTTTGATGCATTAATCATATATATAAGTAGATCTCCTCAAAACCACTAAATTGAGTAACCCTAAAGTAAATGATTCAAGTATCTCTTACCCATCTCATCTGAATATGGATTAAAAACAGCAACACTTTGTCTAGAAGAGTTTTAAGTATTGGCATTAAAGAAGTCAGCTTTCTATATTTATAATCTGTTTATATTATGGTAGGGGTCCTTTGTGGTAATGGGATGTGCTCAGAGTTCCTCAGAAACACAGGCATGATGTGGCATCTGCTGCAGCTTGCATACAACTCTAGACAGGTTGCTAATATGGTGGATTCCTGAGAAAGATAATTTATTGTTTTTACTGCTGGAGATGATGGACACATCAGTAAGGCACCTTCTACTCATCTGTGGCTGACAGAGTTATCAAGCTACTAATGAAGAAACCAAACTTCCAATGCAGTACTGTGACCACTGGGTTAGTTGGGACTATGGGGTGTGGTTGTCACAGTGGCTTCCATCCCTAGCTCTCTTGCTGACATTTGGTCTTAAAATGACAAAAGAAGCAGATCTGCTTATTGCCCCTTCTGAAAGATTTTAACATCTTCCCTATTTGGCTTATAAAAGAAAGGACTGAGTTCAATGACCAGTGAGTAAAGGAAGTTTTGAGGAGATACTAAAATATATACATGTAAGTGGATATTAATAAAGCTGGTTTTCATTAGATTCTTGGGTCCTATTTTGAGTATCTATACATTGAAAATGGGACTTACAGAAAATTTTACTGTCCAAAGGGGAATAAGTGTACTAGTGAGGACAGCCCCTCTGTCAGGGTACTATTCCATCAATAAAAGACAAATCAATGCCAAGTGATTGTTCCTAATGGGCTATACCATAGATGATCATATCATTAAGGGGAATTCAATTCAGAGACTGATCATTGATATGGAATAAAACCATGAGTTGTTATAATCAGAAGCTTGTAGAAAATAGAAATTAAACGATGAAATACTGTGTCAAATGCTGCATATTTTTCTGGAAACACAGGAAGATAGTCATAGATCCTCATGGAAATCCAGTATTTTAAAGAAAAGTTCAAGCACTTTGTTTTTAAAATGAATGACCTTGATACCTTAATATTTGCCAAGATAAGAGCAACAACTTAGGTTCGAGTTCGCTTGGGGTAACACAGCAAGACCTAGACCCAAAAAATAGCTGGGCGTGGTGGCACGTGCCTGTAATCTCAGCTACCTGGGAAGCTGAGGCTGGGGATTGCTTGAGTCCATGGTATCCCGGGCAATGTGACCTAATCTCCACGGGCAAAAATCGCAAGACCTAATCTCAAAAAAAAAAAAAAAAAAAAAGAGCAACAACTTAATTTGCTTTTAGTGATGCATAACTTCTATCTTTGTCCTACATACTACTTTTTTTATATTAGTAACTTATGTCTAGTGTTTGGTAATTTAAAGAAATGTTGCATATACAAATGTGTTCATGGGACCCACTTCTATATTTTGAGGAACAGGGTTTATTTTACCCAATGGTGTGTGTGAATCACAGAAGCAGGTAACTGTGAGTGAGCAAGCAATCAACCATGGCAAAGAAGTTATGAAAAGCTAGGCTTTGAGGAATAACTTCCCCCTCTAATATTAAAGATACATAAATTATTCAGTACCTCTAGCAAAGGATTTTACAGAGAAGTATTTAAACTAACTACAAATCACTTTTCTTTTACAAAAATTTTCATTTGGAAACAGTATAGTTAGTTAACCAAATTTAGAACAAGTAAAACTTTGTCATCACTTAACATGTTTTATGTTCTGATTTTTGGATAAAGTTGATTTACCTCAAATGCTTACATGGTTTTGATTCATAAAAATACAATAACTTAGTAGTTGTAAAATAATTACTTATAGCCCATCCATTAAATTGTTTCTTTGTTTGAAGGAAAAATTCCAATAGATTTTAAAATAAAAGGGCCTAGCTGTTTTTATGTACCAACTGAGATAAACCAGGAAATTTGAAAAGCTCTACAGTATGGTGAACAATAACAGGTACAATTTTAAGCAACAGTGTAGCTTAGTGCAAATCAAATAGACTTTTGAGTTTAGACCTCAAAAAAGGATAACATGACAAGGTGAGAATAACTCTTCAATACAAACACAGTAAGGTGGAAGTTTATATATCCCTATCAAGTAGAGGGTTCAGAACGGCTATAAAGAAGAAACTCAAAGAGACAGAAGAAGGCAGCATTGCAATCAAAGCAATAAAAGAAAACTCAGTCATATGAGAGAAATGCAAAAGAATGCAGAAAAGTTAATCAAAGAGAAACAACAAAAATTATGAAAACAAATTAATGAGCTCACAAATAAAATCAATCAAAGAAAGATAAAAACTGAAACTTTACTTGTTTGTAAAAACACAACAGAAATTTAAAGGGTAAAGAGTTCAATAAATGAGATCAAAATCTCTAGAGCAAACTGAAACTTGACTAGACTAAATGAGAAATTAATCAGAAATAGAATAAATTAAATGAAGATTAGAACCAGTGACAGAAAAGTAATGCAGTAAGGACACAAGTGAAAGAAAAGAGAGACTAAAAGAATGGAAATTTGAGAACTCCAACACCATTAAGAAACCTGCATAAGAGTAATGAGCATTTCAGAAGGGGAGAAATGGTGTAGTGGGACAGAAAGCTTATATTTAAGGCAACTTTATGTATGGGAATGGAGGATGGAAGCAGATAAAATTTAAAGGTACCCCATCAGGCTTCTCAGACTTCTCAGCAAAATCTACAAGCAAGTAGAAAATGGAATGAATTATTCAAAATACTCAAAGATTTAAAACTGTCAGTCAAAAATATGGCTCTTATTCAGATATGAGGACAAAACAAAGGTCTTCAAATACTCTTCTACAAGAATGTTGAAAGGAGCATTCCTATCTAAAAATAAAGAAAACACACACAAAATGAACAATGAAATAGACAGATTCAGAAAACTGAAGACAAATGGTGACAGCAAATTCCCACATACCAATAAATGTAAATGGGTTGAACACAACAATCACAAGACAGAGAGTTAGTGGGATCATAAAGCAAACCTGGTTTTCTATTGTCACCTGGATGCAATTTAAACTCCCAAAATAAGCACAGACTCATAAAAATGGCTGGAGAGCAATATCGCAAGCGAGATACAAAAAAAGACAGGAACAGTCATATTTATATGAGATAAAATACATTTTCAGCTAAAATGGTAAGAGACAGAAATATACATTATAGAATGACTAAGTGATCAATATATCACAAGCCTATAATATTCATCAATATATATTCGCCAAAGGAGCATCTAAGTCTGACAACACATTAAAATAGACAGTGGCTGCAATACAATATTAAAATCCAATATTGATAAATCAATACTTCACTTATCTCAATTGACAGATCAACCAGATAGAAAATCAACAAGGAGACAACAAGCTTAAATGAGGAATATACCATCAAATTTACAGGACATTGCACCTACCCACTCCCAAAAAAAGCTAAGCACATATTTCTTAAGTGCACTTCTGCCTGGAGGACAGAATACATAATCAACCACAAAATGAGTATCAATAAATTCTTGAAGATTGAAATGATATCAAGTATTTTCACAAAGGAGGAAAGGAAGGAGGGAAACTATAGAACAATATCCCTGATGAACACAGATGTAAAAATCTTCAACACAATTTTAATGAAATGAATTCAACAATGCATTAAAAGGATCATATACCATACTCAAGTGGGATTTTATTTCTTGGATGCAAGGATGATTCAAGAAATACAAATCAATCAATATATCTCACCACATCAACTAAAAGAAGCAAAAAACATACCAGATTATTTCACTGATGCAGAATACTGAGAATGCAAAGGAACAGACAAAACTAAACCAAGAAATCCTAGAAATTTGACTGTAGAAATGACGGAGAATCTAGAGGGAGAAGGTGGGTATGGAAACAGAGGGGGTACAGGCCCAGTGGTCTATGCTGAAGGGTAATGGATGCTCTGGTGGTGGGTGTGGTGTGGTGATATACACCTAAAGAGGTGTAATCTATTCCTGTACATCATATACAGTAATGTAGACCAACGCTATCTTAAAAAATAGATTAAAAAAATAAACCACCAATTTTTAGTTTATTTTTAGCTGTTTAAGAAAGATACTTATTTTTTACACTTTTATTTCTCTAGAAAATTCCATGGGATGAGAACACATAACATCATTTATAATATTTAGTTAGTCTGCTAAGACAAGCTATAAGAATTTAGAAGATTCAACTGTCTAACACCTCCTCAGCTATGCAGATGGACACATTCCTTTTTTCTTCAGGGTATGATTGTAGCGGTTATGAAATATTTCCAGTGACATCACCGCAAACAACATCTTTTCACAAAATGTAGGCCAGCAATTGATCAACTATAATTTTATCTCCCTTTGTTTTTGTTTGTCATTTTCTTTTCCATTCTACCCAAATTCTTTGCATCTTACAACATTAAGCCATGATTAACCATCCTATTGCAACAATAATATCTAAACAGTAAATAGAAGTATTTACTTCTTTCTCCCTAAATTCTTAGGTCTTATCCTTTCCTCCATGAGATAAAATTGACTTAACTGCTCTACATGAGTCAGTCATCAAAATCTGTTATTCTGTATTTTGAGCCTTGGTCTACATTATATTAAACCAATGAGCACAAACAAACACCACAGAAATTCTGGAATTATGTACAAAGATTCTCAGTCAACTTTTTCCTGTAATTGCATAGTTATAATGGAAGCCTTTAATAAATATCTACCTGGAGAGTCCACATATCTGTTGGAGGTAGTATGTCTATCTGTGACTGAGACCTAATTTATTTAAATTCTGGCTACTCCTCTCTTATTTACCTAATTTGATTTAACCTCATCCCCAAAGGCTCATCCAATGCCAAGCAGTTTTAAGAGGCCCCAGATTTTTCCAAGCTATCATGTCAAGTGCCAAATGTAACTTGTTAATTAATCCCTCCAGTTCCTGGTGCTGCTCAAACAGCAGGGAAGGGGCTATGATAAAGTCTAGAGTACTTAAAATCTATACATATAAATTAGAACATCTTAATTATATTACGTATAATATGATAAGGGGCCCTTTATTCCATTAGAGCAGTGATTCTCAATCTGGAATGACTTTGCCACAATGAGTAGAGAAAATTTTTGTTGCCATGTCTAAGAGTGAAGTTGCTACCATTATCCAGAGTATGTTGACCAGGGATGCTGCTAAGCACAAGGGAGCCTCCAGGACAATATGTCAATTATGCCAACATTTAGAAACTGGCTTTACACAATAATTCCTAACTCTACCTTCACAGGTGTTTATTATTTGTTCTAAAATAGCTGTACCTTTTTTTGTTTGTTTAGCATTTTCATTTTTAATTATTTTTATATATTTTTTTAAATTTTTTACCAGTGAAGTACCACTGTTTTACATTTTTTTTTAGTATTTTTGACAATGTAGGATTTTTCTACTTAGGTGTAGCCATTGTCTCTTGCACCACCAAAGCACCATAGTCCTCCAGCACAGTCAGTTGTGTTCTTTTCCCTCCCTCCCTGTCTCTTTCCCTCCCCTCACAAATGCCTCAGATTCATGGTCAGTTTTCTATAGCTGGTTTCAAAGTTTGTCCTTATTTGATCCTTTATTTGTTTTCTCTATATTCCACATATAATATTTATCTTTCCCCTTCTGGTTTATTTCACATATAATCCCTCCCAGCACTGTCATGTTGCTGCATTATAGTAAATCTTGAGAGTTAAAAGTTCTTAAATTCTTTGAAAAACTAATTTTAATTTCCTTTAGTATGAAAAAATATAGCTAATATGAAGCCAGGGAAGGTAACCAAATGAAAGTTGGCAAGGCAACAAAATTTAACAAATCTGAATTTCATATATATAAACTTTTAGTCAAATCAAATAATTTTATATTTTGTAAGATTTCTATTGTTTGGCATTCAGTACAATTTAATATATAAGCCAAAAATCCAATCGCTTATTATAGGTTGCTCTCTGTAACCAAATGCTGATGGAGAGAGGGGCAGCTGGTAGAAAACCATTTAGAAGAAAGAGCAATGCAGTTAAAGTCTGTGCTGCAATAAAATAGGAACCAATTGAACTAATTAAATATTACCTAAAAGACAACATTTTTAACCCTGCAAAAACTGAGCTATCTTGAAGTAGCAAAATAATCTCTGTTATCAACAGAAATGGTAGTTCATGATCAAGTTAAGTTCATCTATAGAAAAATATGACTTACTTTATTACCATGTTGGGATTGCAAGTTTTAATCTCAAAAAATGTATGAAAATAACACATATGTATATGTGGCTGCTGGGTGAAAAGTCTCTGCTAAATCTTACCTTAATAACTATATACACTCTACATTAAAAATGTGCAAGATTTAAATAAATGTTCAGGAGCCACACCAATATGCAAGCTAGTCTCTGTCGTAGGTTTCAAGAAAAAAATAACAATGCATATAGTTGAGACACTGCACAATTGAGTTTTGTATTTCCAGATGGCATTTGTGTCCATATACACAAAAGGCCAAAGGTCCTTTGCTACTACAACATCCTATTGTCTCGCTCAAAAGCAATCATTAGTTAGTTCAATACGTCCTGCAATGCAACAAAACACAAGAAATACTGTGGCCCCTATGCCTCATGTTTCCAAATATATCACCTTTCTGCACAAAGCAGTAATGACATATATCTATACAAGCTGCTTTCTTTGTTATCACCCTAAAACAATTTTTTTCCAGCACACAAACTGAGTGGAGAACATACATTGTCTAATGGTATTGCAACAGAGTACCATCATTCTCTTCTCTAATAATGCCTATGAAATAAATGAAAATTCATTTTCAAATGAAAATGACCACAATTATGAAGGGAAGGACAATAAATCCACAGCCCTGGGCATAGGCAGAAGGAAACCCCTTTCTGTTATAATCGTCCATAAATATTTATGCATTGCTATCCATTAGTCCTCACATTCCAAAAATAAGAATCATATTCTTATGTCTTTCATTATTTAAAGAAAGAATATGGACTTTATGTTTACAATGTATAAATGATATTAGACTATTGTGTCAATTTTTCTGCTTTAAATAATTTTCAGTTTGCAGTAAAATTTTCTAAAAACAGAATTAAACAATGATACGCTATGAGTCTCAAAAATATGATTCTCAGGTCCTGGATCCATCTATAAGACTTAAATATTCCACTCAGATGTAAACTAAATATTTGATTTATGAATTTGTTATCAGCTGAAAATGCAATTGAGATAGAGGCTGCATGATTGTCAGCAAGAGGAATAGTGGGATTCTTCAATTTGGAAGCTGGGAAGATGCTGGCCAGGCACAATCCAGTATTTTACATTCACTCTCAAAGATTTAATCCTTACAAAACAAATCTCATGAAACTTAATTCTCATGAATACTAACTATAATCACCATAGTCCCCATTGGTATAATGAAAAACCATTCAATGTATTCCACCCAAGATCTGCAATATTACAAAGAAAGGAAATTCTTGTCCACAAGACACCATAGGGGTTAGGAAAAAACTACAGTTTGTTGCAAACCAAATAAAATAATCAAGTCCCCAAATCAATGAAGATTGGCAATATATTCATTAGGCAAATTGAGGGTGATTTAAAAATGCAAAATAGAATGAAGTTTGACTAATCTTTTATTTGCATTTCATTCAGCTTTAAAGTTCAAATCCAGCCCTGTTCTGTGCAATAAAATACTTTCAAATTCCATAATTCAATATGGCCAACCATGACAAACACTAATGAATAGAGCATGCAAGCTACTGTTCTGATTTTGATGGCTCACTGGTTTTTTTTAAATGTCGAGGCTTAAGCAGTGTGAAGGATTTCTCAAGGGTAAATCAGTAAATAGAAATGTGCAACTACCATAGTACCGCCTTCTTTTGTTGTTGGAAAATTGGTTTCTTGATAATCTCAGAGGTAAACAGAATACATTAAGAACGTACCCAAACATGCAATATGTCACATTATGCAAAATAAGTAGTATAGGCATATCATTAAATGTCCAGGTTGCATGGAAACATCTGAGGTCAATGAAGCACATTTTCCAATAAAGTAAAGAAAAACTGATTTAAAAGAAATGAGAGTGAAAAAATTGTTAATTTGTAGGTATGTTGTTTCAAATTAATATGAAGTTAAATGAAATCAGACTGCTTTGCAAAGTCACAGTTTACAATATGCCTTAGAGAAAGAGGAGTGTAGTGTAGAAGTCTATATTCCCTGAATAGAACAGGAAAATATCATCTTAATGTTCACACAGGGAAAGACATAAAATATCACAATTAAAAAGGGAGTTTAGATCTAAGAGACTATCATAAGCTATACATGCTGTAAATGGCAAGATTTCATCTTCTTAAAAAATATAGCTGAGTAACATTTAGGTTAAATGAAGTATATTAGTCAGAAAGAAAGACAAATACAGGATAATTTCACTCATACAGAATGTAAAGAAAAAAAATAAAGCTATAGATAAAACAAAACCTAAAATTATTAGTACAAAATTGAGGCTATTGGGGGCTAGGGAAAAGGGAGTGAGGGGTTCCAGGGCATGATAGCAGAAAACTAGTGGTGCTTTAGTGGCACATGTGGTGTGGTGACATACATCTGAAGGGTTGTGAACTTCTATCTCTAGGCCATACACATGGTTGCAAACTGTTAACTCAATAAAAAAGAATTTAAATTTTTTAAAAAGAAGGTACTGTCAATGATATTTCTTTGCAATTTTAATTTCAGAGAAAGAAAAATGTTTATTGAGCCAAAAATAAAAGTGAGAAGAGCAATATAATTTTTTTAAATGTATTTCTGACTCACTCTAAATCTCACAAGGGTTCAAATAAACTCATCATCTTGACCTTCTTTGGGAGAATCAATATGCTATTTCCATCTTAATCTTTCATTCTGAACTACAATGTTTTTCGTAAGGAAATGGAAGACATTCTGCACAGTATCAAGGGCCCTATACCTGAGGTTACTAAAACCTTTCATTCACATACGAAAACAATATCTAACCATTAACAGACCAAAAACTGAAGTTTTATGAGCAAAAAAAAAAAAATTATATGTGAAGGTAAAACCAAGACTTATTTTTAAATCACATAGATTTCACATTTTTAGTTTCTTTCCTTAAGATCATTAACATTTAAGCATAAAGAGAAAAAAAAAACCTTAAATGGAAGCAAATGGCTTGGAGAATTCAAGCCAAGAAACACTTTTTGTTTATTTATGTATCCTGGGTGTTGAAATTATAAAGCAACAGCACCTTTTCTCAATTTCTATCTGCAACCAAATCCTTATAGTAAAGTGGCTAACTCCCAGAAGTGAAGATTAAACATATAGAGATGATGATTATAGCATGTTACATAAAATTATCAACAGAGAGTAAAGTGTTATTGGAAAAAAGTTTCAAACAGGAAATTAACAGGCAGGATTATTTTGCAACCAACACAAACAACAAATCCCAGATAAAATGAATAACTGCTTAGAAGGATGCCAAGGACGTTGAAGACACACACTGGATATATAATGGATGGAAGAATGAGTAGAATAATTGCAAGAAAATAGACAAAAATGGTGGTACAATAATTTAAGTGCTCCGACCCACAATGTGACATTATTTGCAGGTCCAGTGAAAAATGAAAATGCAAGGCTCCTTGTTAAAAATTATTTAAAAATTCAAGATAGTGACAACAAAACATTAAACCAAGGATGGGGTCCTTCTGAGCACATGGCTCTGCATGGCTATACAGCTCACAGAGTGTAAACTGGCTCTGTACCTGACCAGTCTTCTGGGGTTCCCACAGGGCTCTGCAATGTTTTCTGCTCACCATGGTTCTGCTCAAACACAATTCTTTCCTTTTCTTTTCTTTCAGGTTCTAAATATGCACAAGAGTTACACAACCTCATGTGCTATTATGTTTGACCCACAGTATTCTCATCTTCTTTCTTGTCCCAAAATAGTGTAATTGTGCTAACTCCACTCTGACCTTATTCATTTCTCAACCACTTCAATCTGGCTTCTACTCCCATCTTCACAACTTCAGCATCCTTCAATCTTTAAATCCAATGGACACTTTATATATATATATATATATTCATTTGCTCCCCATACATTCCTTTATTCAACACATACTTATTAAGGGTTGGTATGATTCTGATATTATGCAAGATAGTAGGTACTTACAGTGTTGAACAACATCACACACACACAGGGTTCTTCATAGAGCAACTTTACCTTCAATGTCTCAGAAGTCTTGATCTTCTGAATTTCCTCCTACATGACACCTTCTACTGCTTTTCTTCTACTCTGTTGTTGTCCAAACTTCTCAGTCTAGGCCCGCTTTCTGGGTGGGCTCTGACATTCCTATGACTATGTCCAACACATATACAATTATGATTCTTATCTCCACATATTTACCCAGAACTTGGCCCTAAAGCTCTTTGCCTACAGACACTTGGATGCTGCATATTTTCACTAAGATGGCCCACACATATCCCAAACACCATGTGTTAATCTGGATCCATTACTATACTCTCTCTATGTTCCTTCTTTGCCTTGCTTACACTTCAACACCTACACAGACCACATCTTAATGTGGCTTTCTGTGCTGATCTATGACTCCCTATCACCAGCCCACTCTGTCTCTTTGTTACTAATATAGTGTCTGGCACTTGTAGATAATCAAATTTTGTTGAGATAAACAATCCACTGTTCAGGGTTCTCTTTGTAAATTTATCTCCTTGAGTGATTTCAAGCTTGAGTGTGCAACTGAATATTATAATAAATTGTAATGTTAATTTCAGCCAGAGCCAAGAATCTTAAATTGAAGAAGACACTGAACTGGACATTGCCAACATTTAATTCCCCATGAAATATCATGTATGACTAATCCTTTAATTCATTACAGCATTTTATTCAGTTTATTAAACACTTCAGTTTGCTGGGTGACTTTTCACAGGCCAATGTGTATTCACATATATAATAGTAAATCCTTGATGAATTAAACTCTGAATAACTAAAATCATGAATCACTTGGTTTTGCTTTGATCAACTGCTTTCAGGAGGAAAATGACAGCAATTTTGAAGAAAAGTAATCATAGAGACCATAAGATTCTGCATCTCTACTTTAAAAATGACAGGACTGAAGCTCAGTAAAGGGAGCTGCCAAAGTCATACAGGGAGTCAGTAGCAACGCATAATGAGATTCCAGACATCGATTCCCACTAATAGGTGCTGTTCCCATGACACCACAGTCATCCTTTGTCTCCAAATCTCATGGCAGAGATTGCTGTTTGCCCACGTACATTTTCTCCATCCATTGTAGCAATGTAACCCTTAATTATAGTAGCAACTGTGATCTCTTAGAAGAGGCTACTTCCCAGTTTCTCTTGTAGCAAGGTAGGACCAAGATCTGATTTGTGAAATATTAAACAGAACTTTAATGTACACTAAACTGCATTAAAAAGAAAAGGATGAGCCACATTTGGCTTCTCTCCCTTTCTAAATATTGGAACCCTAACATAACGACTGCATTTCTAACAGTCATCTTAGACAATGAGGGAGCATGGAACTGAAATTGGCAGAGAAATATAATAGAAGGTGCATGGGTCCCTAGAACTAAGCCATTCAAGTCTTCAGATTTCATTCTTTAGATTTCACAGGAGAGAAACATTAGTTTTCTTTTAGTAAGCCATAATTATTTTGGAGTTCCTGTCACATGCACAAACCTAATTCTGACATAATCTACATGCCCTATCTTTCCGTACATTAGACTTACTCTACTTGTAGATCTCACCTCTACCTCTCCTACTCTGAGGTCTTCTTCCCTCAGGACACAGAATAACTCTGTATCTGCCCCATCCTACCCTGCAAGTTTTATCCTTTCACTCAGAAAAAAAACAGTATCACACAAATGGTATTTCAGTCCATTACCTGTGCCCTCTATGTCAAAAACACTCAAAAATCAGTGAAGTTCCAGCTGAGAGGACTTATTCGGCAAGGTTCTTATTCACTAAATACTCAATTGTACTCACTGCTCTCTATATATGCCAAAGACACACCATGAAATAACAGAGAAAGGTTTTTTTACTAGCACCTAAACAAAATAATACTGCTAGCTCTACATTAATCAGAAAATTAATTACACCAGAGCCCTCCCCCCACCACTAACCAAGTTTTCCAGTTAAATGGAGACCCCATGCTTCCAAATTATCGTTGTAAGAATATGCACAAGCACCTACAGCTCACACATGGTTAAGAGGAAATTGAGACAGTCACAGCAGATTTCAGAAAGTCAAACTAACCAACAGTCAGTAAATTTTTTCCTGATGTAAAGTCAGGTGAAATAGTGAGTGCTGCTCACTCTCAATAGAAGCCTGGGATGGCTGCCACCTTTTAGAAAGATGTTTTTATCAATGGTTCCAAATATAGAAAGTTGTTTCAAAGAACTTCATGACTAAACAACAACAACAGCAGCAAGAGACATATACTTCATGGGAAGAATGTCCATTGCTACCTTAGACCCAAATTAAAACGGGTTGATTGCATTTCTCCAAACTGCCCATCAATCCTCACAGGACACATGAACCTCCCTTATGCCCAGCAGCAAATGCCTTGCCAAGGCATTTGGAGAGGCAAATGCCTTGCCTCAGGTGGAAGGACAGCAAGGAAATCAGTAGACAGGCTACATCAGAAATAGAATTACAAACTTTTGTGTTTAGTTCTAGAGTACAGGTAATTTTATATACATCATGTTATCTATTGAGACTGCTCAGTCCCAGAATCTCCTTTGTTCTATAGGGGTCTTGGAAGCAGATGCTGATTAAAAGTGGCTTAATTATTAGGAGCATGAAGCTCATGAAACCTGAGTATAAATTAAGCTCTATTTAATTTTGTTTCAGGTTGTCATTTTCATGGGGGCAGAATTTATAATAATGGAGTAAAAATAATACTAATAGTGAAAGGATAATAATGTAAGTTTCCATACTTTGGGGAAACTTTAACAAAGAAAAGTTCTTACTGCACTTAAATTTTTTTCTCTGATTCACTGCATTCTTTTCCATTTTTCTCTGTATTTTCCCAAATTAGTTGGTTCTCTCATATTTGAACATCTTGTCTCCTGATGCTAGCTTTCCTTCCTTGATAGTTTTCACTTATACAGACAACCCATGTCAAGCCTTTCCTTATTTCTACATGCTTTCACTAGTCACTGCTTGGACTTTTGAAATCTTTTCTAATAAATAAACACACTTCTTGCAATGAAGGATCCAGCAGTCTTGTGACACAGAAACTGAGTTGAAAGTTTGGAGAATGTCACTACAGGCAATACAATATGTAAAGTAGATACAAATTATCAAATCTTACAAAATTTGCAAGCAAACCATAGACCTAAGGCACAAAGCAAGGGAGAAGATGGAATAAGGGTCAGAACAGGGTAGGGAAGAGAACACGGGACTATAGTGACAGTCACAGGTGCCACAGTAGTGGGAGAATTATGGGAACTACATGAAGGGAGAAATCAAATATTGTACAAAATGAACATCAATGTAAGAAAATTTAAAAATAATTAAAGTCAAAACTTGATTTCTAGGCAAGTCTGAAAACTTTCTTGGTGTTTGTGAATTTGACTAGTCTAAGCCAAACATATATGAGAAGGATCCTTAACTTCAGCACATGAAAATTAGTTGGAAATGCCCTCAACTGCTTGCTAAACTCAGTATGGACAACAGAAAATTAAATGTGTATAGTGAAATAGACAGATGAGGAATATCTCTAAATTGAGAATTTTATTCACATGTATAAAATATATATGTGCATGTATAATTACCTATCTATCTATTCATCTGTCTCCTTATTTAACTATCAGAAATTTTATTCAAGTGCTAGCACAGTTCCCATATACAATGCAGATACTTGGTCAATGCTTCTTGGTCAATGCTTCATTTAAATAGAACATTAGCCTTTATTTTTCTAATTAAAGCGTATGCAAGGTATACCTTGAATGTGTGGATTACATATTAAAATAATTATTAACTAACTTAACTTCATTAGGAGGCTTATAAAGCACCCCACCCCTTCCTTGGGCTAATATTTTACTATTAAATCCCACTTTTATAAAATGCTAATCATTATGTTTTATTCCCTTCCATATCTATGTGGTTTTCTGAGAATTAGTGAGGTTCAATTTGGGTTTAATTTGCTTTCTTACCCTAAAAAGCCTGGGGTACAGAAATCAGAACTGAGGCAACTATCCTATAGAAAGCTTTGGGGCAGATCATGAACCTAAAAGGAAAGTCACCTCACTGGTGATTCATATATCTGATTCTACAACTAGTATCAGGGCAGGAGTTACATGTGCATGACCTACAAATGATACTGGCATTATAACATATGCTTTTCACATACACCCTTGGATTAATACACAGAAAGAAGTCGAATGTGTGTGATGGTGAACGCAAAATATCATTCTCCCCCTACGGCAAGTTTTAAATTGCAGAACCAGTATTTCCCTGGTTGGTCTTCCTCCTGCTTTGGACCTTATTATAGTGATGCTGAAATAATGGTAATAAAAATTTAAAGAGAAACAAAGAAGAGGCAATTTGTTCACAAGCCTGGAAATAAAATATTTTGACTGCCAGAAGTGTCACATTTGAACACCAAGCTATTGTTCTGCCTGGTAATGAGGATTTCCTTGTTCTGGAAATTAACAGACAATAGTGGATAAAATCAAATAAGCAAAGGCATGGAAAGAAATTCCTGAACTGTTAAATTTGATCCTTGCGCTAGCACTGCTTGCTCAACTATAAGTTGAAGGGAAGAACAATTAGCTTCCTTATAGGAGTACTAAAGAAGAGAATTCACAAAAGAACACTGACATCTAGACTGTTGAATCCAAAGCTTTTCATAATAGTGGAGGCATCACCTAGTATTATTTACTGAGGGGCTGTGGAACAAGATGCTTTCTAAGCACCCAAATATGAGCAGTTCATCTGAAACTTTATGCACCATCAATGCCCATAATGTGCATAACTCACACTCACAGGCTAGAGATGGACTGGAAAGTCAGCAGTTCCTTGTTTAATGATCAAACAACAAGGGCAGTCTTTTGCAGTACCAAAAAAAATTTAACTAACAAGAGATTAAGATGATGGTCCATGAGTAATAAGGTAGTGGGACAACCTTGGGGAAGACAATGATGTAAAATATATATATGTACAAATAATTTGAAAAAATAAAATATATATATACATACGTGAATGTACAAAATTTTATTATATACATTATTATATATATATATATATATATAAACATTTAGCTATGTTCAGAATAAACCCTGCTCTACATTTCCTGGGATTTGGTAACCTGTTTTGGGATGTTTGCTTATTCATATAAACATTAAACAAAATTATCATAACAGATACACTAAAAGTCAGCTGATAGAATTTAAAATGACAGTGCAACAAAGGCATCCTGATCCCCTTGTCCCTGTTGTACTTTGGTAAAAAGGAACAAAAACATTGTTTTTGTGTGTGTGTGTATTTCTGTTAATTAACCCCTCCTATTTCTGTCAGTATTATACATATATGAATTTGAGAAGACAAATATATTAATTAGGTCCCTATTTTGGTTTATTTCTAAAATACATTCTGATTCTTTTTGGGTTAAAAAGATACATTTTTAATTTTTTATATTGAGATTTATAACACTATGTTTTAGGAGTGTTGGTTCACACTTTTCCAAATACATGTTATCATATCACCATCCATCACCAAAGTATTATAATGTAGTACTTTCTAATACTCAAATTTAAAACCTATGTTCTTAAAATTATGATCTTAGTTTTCAGTATTGAGAGGGGCTGCATTACAATTCAACATACATAAATACAAACCAATTTGATTTAGAAAGTAGTTTCTTTAAAAGTGATTACATTTGAAGTATTTTTCTTAAGTCTAGGAGTCCTAACACATAAGAAGTCATTTATGATATATAAGTATAAAATACATGACTTGACAGATGACTCTGTTTTTCCATAAAGTCATAAATATTACATTGTTGGAAAACATTGAATTAAGTACATAAAAGCATACTGAAAAGTGGTTGAAAGCTATTTAGTTTTTATTGTCAATTGAGCTGGGTATTATTTAAAACTAAATTAAAATTTATGGTTAATAAGATAAGCTAGTGACCTGGTAACTATAATGCCAAATAAACAGATCCTCTAACAACTATTTATAGAAGCTAACATCTAAGAAGATATCTGCATAAAATCTATTTGCTTTGGAAATTTATACTCAAATACAAACAACAACAGAGCACTGTATACAGCCACTTATCTGACTTTCCAGGGTAAATATAAACCTGTTTATCAAGAATAATTTGTATACACTTAAACGCTGGGTATTTATTTTGTGAATTATTGGAGGATGAATAAACATCAAGACGGTGGAAGCAGATAATGGCTTTAGGGGCTAAGACCATCAACAGCAGCAAGAGGATTCATAGATGACTTTTCCCTGCCTCACCTGGTAGATCTGAGCAGTCAGGTGGAGCTATATACCACAGAAGGCGGGTGGGCTCTGGAGAGAGACACAAAGAAAGAGACATGTGGAGAAGAGCTTGCTTGCTTCTTGACTTTGGACTTGCATAGGGACTTAGGGAATGTGGAGGAGACACATAGGGGACAGACATGTAAAGATACTTGAAAGAGACACTTGAGTGAGAGACCAATGGGGAGGCTGACAATGGCAACTTTTATCTTGAATTGTACTTTGATTTTGTGTCTTTGGTCCCCAACTTGCCTTCTTTGCCTCTTTCACCTCTTTCCTATGGTTCTCTGCCAGAAGATGACTTAGATTTGTGGCAAGCATTGGGGCCTCATTGATAATTGCTTCAGGCCAATCCTGTTTGGCTACCAATGAATAATGGGTATCTTTGGGTGTTTTACTAGGCAATTATTATCTTTTCTTCTCTCTCTTTGCATATTAATCTATTAATATTTCTTTACACTACAAGTTGCTTTGTATTTGTGTGCTTAGCTGGCTTGACTCCTTTGGATCATGCATATCGGAGGATATGGAATATCCTTCAGTTTACCTGCCCACAGAAGTTCATGGTCTAGTTAATAAGAAATGACATGACACCCCAGGAAAGTGCGCTAAAGTGTTGTTTTTTGTTGTTGTTGGAAGATTCATTTCTGAAATTTTAATTCAATTTTTGTCCTTTGTATCAGCCATTTTTTTTTCCCTCTTCATTTTTAAGGATCAAAAAAATTGTGTTTCAAAGTTTCTGTAACTTAAGTTTCCAAAACAGAAATAATATTATTTGCATGTAAAATTCTAGTCCTAGAGAAATGGATATTGCATAAAACTTAAAATCCTGTGTTCTCCTAATCAGGATGAGTGACTAGGTTGTTCTTTTGACAGAATGAGTAAAATTCTGTTTCTAGTAGCTGCACCCGACAAGAGTGTTCTGATTAAAGAATTACTTTCTGACTGCATCAATTTGATGAAAATTCAGTTTCTTATAGTATTTATTCCCTATCACCTATAGTAGAAAAGAATGCCTCAGAGTAGGAGGAATTACACTTCAAATATTTAGCATCTATTCAGAATACAGTGAGCATGTTAATGTTGCATCAATAACAGACATGTCATGACAGACAAATAAATAGAAAAGAAACAAATTCACAATTAATCTGAATAAGTTCTGGCGCTTCAACACATGGTATAGTGCTTAGAGTAAAAAAAAGAGAGAGACATTATATAAATCAAATGGTTGAGACTACATTTTAAATATTCTTATCACAAAAAAGAAATAATTAAATAATTACCACACACAGTACAGCATTAGTTATATTAAGTCAACAAATTGTACATCTTAAAACACACAAAATAGTCTGTCTATTATAATGCCAAAAAATAATTTCTGCAATATCATCTACATTAAATACAAAGCCTCTTATGTAAAATAAAGCAAGAATTTGAAAAGAATTTTTTTTGAATATACTGAATTAAAAAGGAAATGGCCTCACATTGATAGTTTATTCTTTTCCCCAAACTTTTATTAAGGCATTAGGATAGACAAAAGGCATATCATCACAAGCAATACCAGATTTAAGTCTCATCTCTGAAGCAACTCATGGGTTCTACAGACTGTGCTATTGTCCAACAATCTCAATATGACACCAAGTGCCTTACAAAGGAGAGGAAGGTGATGAGGATATAATGTGTGTAGTTAGGTTGGGTCCATAAGGATTGTCAAGAAGATCAGGACAGGACACCCGGATGATAAGATGCATTATCTGAGATCTGTTAAATGGGTATGAAGAATGAAACAAAGCACATCCTGGGGTGGGAGTAGAAAAAGCAAAGGCCAGGGGCAGGAGGGAGCAAGCATGTACTGGAGGACTGATCAGAGCTGTGAAGAAAGTGAGGTTAGACTGGTATGTGATGATGCTGGAGGGCAGAGAAGGGGAACCCATAACACCTCATAGTTCATGCAAATGGTGTTACTTTAATTCTAAGAACTTCAGTGCAAGCCAAATGAAGCTCAAGTTTTCCAATATTTTCCAGACCCAAGAAATAATCACGATTTAAAAAGTTGTACCTAAAAGAAATTCTTCTGGCATCTCATAAATTTTTGCAGTATTTCAAATACCTCAAATAAAATTCCCTTGTATTTGAATGCTTGAGTTGAAAAGCATTTATTATTACTTCAAGTTTTTTTACTTTTTTACTAATATCAGAGCAACTGATTTTACAATATCTTTACTTAAGGTGAGCAAAATAATTTCCCACATGAACTTATTGTATAATATCAATACACAATTATTTGTGGTATCAGATTTCTCTAAAGACTTTTATTCTATAAAAGTTCTCTGTATTTTTAATATCCATGAAACAATTTTCTCATCAGCCATTTACTCTTTGTGGGTTCCCATTACAGTGTGAAGGTGCTGTGAATTAATTTCACATATGTCATCCCTAGAAAAAAGGATGGAAGTACTTCAAGTTACGTTACACAACAGATTGACACTGGAAATACTTTCCTCCAAGAACCCTCTCAATAATTTTTAAAATATCATCTTTGAGTGTTATGGTAGTTTATAATTATTGAAATCATTGAGATTGATGTGAGGTACCTGCCTTCCCACCACAGTGCACATTAGCCCAAACTGTTGTCAAAAATGTAAGCTCAGTGCACTGTGCTGCTAAATTTAGGACAGAAATAATAATGCAAACAAAATGAACAGACAGGAAAAGTACCAAAGACAGAATGGAATCTCAGCAAAGGAAGAGACCTGCACTTCATCTCGGGCACAGAGTACACCTGACCTGTGTTTGTGGAGTGATGTATTTGTGTGCTGCCAAATTTTGCTCTCCATTTTATCTGTAGACATCTAACCCATAAGCAGATTCGGGTAGAGTTTATGGCATGGGAAAGGGGACATGTTTAACAACAAAGACTTTTTCTGCAACCCTGTTCTTTCACAGAGTGTGAATGGCCCTGTGGTTCTGCTCTGGCTACACTAAGCTTTTTTCAAGGCAGTTAAATTGTGAGTTTTCAGCTAAGTTCATTGAGAGTGCCTGAGCTGTGGGCACACAGAGTCGAGACAAAGCTGTCCTTATCGACTAAAGGATATGGATTTGGGGTTCCCTCTGGAAGGAAAAGACAATGGAAATCATTTTGAAACACTTTGCCCCATATTTATGACAACGTTTAGTGTGACAGCCAAAGCATCCTTCACATTGGTGGCAAAATCAGTTACAAGTGATGATAGAATAATGAGACTAGGCTGCACATCCCCATGTGGTTCTGCGCCGAAACAGCCTGGTCCACCAATCTGATGCTGCTGAAAAGAAAGTCAAATCCTAGGGAACCTGAAATGAATCTGACCAACAATCCCATGAACATCCACAGGTAACCCAAAGCCAACCTTCGACTGGACAAGTGAACACACGTACACATACACACACAAAAACAGACATGCACACTGAAGTGTTGACCAACAATGCAGTATGAGGCAAAAGGAATAATGTGTGCCCCTATACACGTATACAAATGTCCTTCCATGTTTTTAACCAGGTGGGAAAAATTAATAAAAACTCTATCAAAAAAAGAAAAACAGACTACAGAAAACTACTTTGCTGATCTGTTCCCACATGATAGCCCTCATAAACAGGAAATAGACTGGCCAGTCAGATGGACCAGACCCCCTGGCTGCTCCTTCATGCATAATAATACAGACTCATAAAACTAATAACCTATGAATGAAGTTGTTCTATCTAGCTCATTGTGGATTTCTAAACATTATTTCTGACTTCTAAAAAATATTGCATTAAAATGCTATTTGCTTCATTACTGAGTTTTTTGGTACCTTAGGTGTTCTTCACTTATGTCAACCTAATACGTACCCTGCAACATACATACCACACACATGTCCCCACACCTATCATCACATATGTGAACATCACATAAAGGTCCTGAATGAATACAACCTAATTTTTTAGGGAGTAGAATGCTCAAGAGACAAAATCCTTCTTCCTCATCATCTACAGACTCAGGGGGCTCTCTATGCTCATGTAAAGCCCCCAGCAGACTGGACACACTTCAGCAGCCCCATGGAGCAGCCTCAGGCACATGGAATTCCAGGTTCTTGGGGGTTTGGTCTGGCTGCAGTGACTCAGTAGACTACCATGAAGTAGCTGTCACCTCACACTTCTTGGCTAGGGTCTGTACCCCAAATTAGACTAAAGTAGTCCCTCATCTCCAAGAATCTTACCAACTTAAGAGTGAAATTTCCACTTGAAAAAAGAAAGCTTTGATTTGGAAAATGTATTTATTTTTAAAGGTCTCTATTTGAGCTTGATCACTTGGTAGTTGGTATTTGTTTATTTTTCCATATAAACATTCTCAAAGGAGACAACTACCACACTATACAGTATGCCATGGGGGGGGGGTGTCAATAAATACCTTAAATTCATTTTATGACATGTCAGTATATTGTTTAATTTTTTTGAGCTGTTGCTCTTTGCTAGAACTTGGGATACACTCATAACCAAAACAGATAAAAATTTCTGCCTCTAAAGAAATTATGTTTTAGAAAAGGAGCCTTATAAAAATCAATTATTTAACTATATGTTGTGTGCCCTGGTTGAATTTCTACCTACCTGGAACCTATGACTGTGGCTTCACACAGGGTCTTGGCAAATTTGGTCATGTTAAGCACTGGGTCAGCGTGGGTCTGAAATCTAACATGAAGGGTATCTCTGAAAGAGAAAGGGGACTGTACACAGAGACAGGTACACGTTAGGAGTTCTGTCATATGGAGACAGAGACTGCAGAGGTACTACCACAAGCCAAAGAATATCAAGGATGCTGGCAAGTGCCAGAAACTACAGTCAAGGATTATTCCCTAGAGCCTTTGGAGGCAGGATGGCCCTGCCAACCTTGACTTTGGAATGATCGTCTTGAAACAGAGAGAAGAAATTTCTGTTGTTTAAGTCACCTCGCTGTGTGATACCTTGTTACAGCAAACCTTGGAAATCAACAGTGTATATTAAAAGGCAATAAGACTATGAAAACTACCAGTGTTAGAGGATAGAGTGCTGAGAGAAAGTGGTTTGCACTATTGAGCAGGTAGTCTAGAAAGGGCTTCCCAGAAAGATGAGCACTGAGCAAAGACATGAAGGAACTGAGGGAATCAGCAGTGTGCCTATATGGGTGTGGAGTCTTCTAGGCAGAAGCAGGAGTGAGCCCAGCAGATGACTGGAAAAGCAAGGAAGCTGTTAAGGCTGGAGTGAATGAGCACAAGGGTGGAGTGGTTGTTGAGGGGGAGGTGGGTACAAGGTTTAGAGTTGACTGGACAGCTTAGGACATTGCATTAGATAGACTGACTGCACCCAGTAGTGGGCTCTTTATTTGAGCAGAGGAGTGATGTCAATTGATCTGAGTTCTAAAAGGATCACTCAGTATGCTGAGATTTAGGCAAGGGTAGTTGCTGCTCTAGCATCCATTTGAAAACAAGGATGATTTGGAGCAGGAGGAGCAGTGATCTAAGTGGAAAGAAGCAGTTTCATCTTCATTATATTTTAAAGGCACTGTGGTCAGATTTTGCCATGATACCGGAGGTTAGAGTGAGAGGAGTCAGCGACAACCTCAAGAAGTCAAAGATTTTGACTGAGCAACTGAAGAATGAAAATACCATCAAGTGAGAGGAGAGCTGTGGGCAGAGAAAGAAGTCAGGGGCTTGTTTTGGGGCTGTCTAACTTTTAAGACATCTAATAGATAGCCAAGTAGAGATGTCAGGTGTAGAGGTGGAAATACAGTTCTACAGTTCAAGACAAAGGAATAAGCTGGAAACACAAAATGAGCACAAGAGTGAAACTGAACTCCACTGGGCTGAGAATTTACATCATTGTGTGAGATTGCCAGAAGCAAGCAGACAAGGAAGACCAGCCACCTTGGGGGCAATCTGCCTTAAGAGATAAGGCAAAAGATAGGAACCAGGTTACAATGCACTATATTTGCCAGTCTTGATTGCAGAATAATAGACCTAGAGGGAATCATTTTAGCAGAAATAAATCAGAAAGAAAAAGACAGAAACCATATGGTCTCATCAATAGATGGGATATAGGAATAACAAACAAAAGGCCAAGAAAAAAGTCAAAACAAGCTAACAACAGAACTGGGGCAAGCAGTTAGGGAAGGGGAGGGGGAAAGTGGGAGGGAGAAATCAGGGAAGGGAGGAGCACAAGATCAAGATGAAGGTTCACAGGTGATCCGGCGGAGGGAGAACCCCAGGGAATGTAGTGATATAATTATACACACATATATAAATATGTAAAGAACAAAATTAATAAAAATAAATATTTTTTAAAAGGAGAGGAACCAGGTTAAACTGGAAAATATGCAAGAAAGAAGACAGTCTCTACTATGACAAATGATGTTGCTGGGCCAAGGCAGCAGCTCAGACAAGTGGCTCACGGATCACATTGTGTAGCTCCCCGATGGTCTTGATAACTTTCAGTAAAATTGAAAAGGTAAGATCCTAAATAAAGTAGTCTGAAAGAAAATGGGGGGAAAAACTGGGCACAATGAGTAAAGACTCAGGAAAAAAAGAGAGGAGCAAATCATTAATTTTATCTTGCAACAAGAGTTGGATATTTCAAATTGGTCAAGTTCTTCAGTCTATATTCTAGTTCAGATTATATTCGTGACTACTCTGTTTCTTATAAATAACATTCTATTATATACAGATATAAATGATAAAAACATTTTGTATAACTAATATATTTTATGTAGTTACATGCTATATAATTTACACAAATACAAAAATTACATTTTTTAAAGTTAAACTTTTTATTTTGAGATCATCATAAACTCACAAGGAGTACATAATATGTAAAACAGACTGATACCTTATTCCTGATTCCCCACAGTGGGAATGCCTTAGAAAACTAAAGTACAATGTGCTCTAGAACAGGGACTTTGATACAATCTACCAATCATGTTCAGATTTCCAACATACAGCTACTCCAGTCTGTCACAAATCTATTATGAAGCAACAAGGCTCTCTCCTAATTGTTGTTTTATCTACTGATCTTTCCTCATATTCTGGGCTCTGATGATCTCCACCTGTGCCTCCTGGCTGATGTGTCTGCTCTGAAGGTGGCAACTTGAAAGACAGGCTAGAAGCCCTAAAGAACAGATCTGAATTCCTTCTTTCCTTCCCATGACTGCCACCTGTGGGTAGTGGGTTCCCTGAGCATCTTGAAACTTAATTCAAAACTCTGCTAAAGAACCAGGGGGCAGATGAAGACAGTTAAGGGCAAGAACATTAGGGGAGACTTGGGAGACAAGACGAGTCTTTCTCTTCTCCCACCTCTCCCTTCTTGAGAGGTGGCCCATGTGTGACAGAACCAGTGGTCAGAGGAAGAGCTGGAAGTCTGTGTACGCTAACTTCTTTGAGACTCCCTGAGTGTACCAGCAGCCAAGGCAGTATATTTCCCTGTGCCTTCCTCACTGGATAGGGGACAGCTCTCCTACATTGCTACAGACATTTCTTTCCTGGGTCAGCCCACTCTGGGCCTGGTGCTACTGCATGTGGAGAGACAGTGGAGAGCCCTGGCTTCCTAGACTGCCCAGATTGAGCCTTGGCTCTGCTGTTTCCTGGTTTTCAACTGGCAAAAACAGAGTAAGAACTTGCCATATGAAAATCATTCTGAGTATGAGATTTTTAAAAAAAATGTGAAAAACGCCCTGGCATTAGAAGGTCATCCAGAATTGCTAATCTTTGATCCATTCTTCAGGGGATTCCTGCGAAGATCAAATGTTTAGTTTCCCAAGAGCAGAGACATTTGAAGGAGTACTGGTGAGTCAGGTCTAAGAATCAAAGTATCTCATTGTGAGGGAATCTGCCCAAGTTAATAAGGCTGTGGTCCTAAAATTCACCATAAAGAGATCACTCACACCATGAGTCAGTGTTTGGTTTTTAAAAATGAGACACACATAACCTGGCTCTTCATGTTTCCTTAGAACTTCTTTCTCTGCTTTTATTATGTTGGCTCCCTTTAGCAAACCTTTACAATTAATGCTGATTTGTATTATATCCAACCCTGATCTTCTCTTCCTCCTTTGATGAGCCATGTTTCATATATGCTAATCTAAGTATAAAAAATGACTGGGAAGTACAGAAAATTACCATATGGTGGTAATACCATCTGGGAACTCCCCAATGTTACCTCAGGTAAAAATAAGTTAATCTTTTAAAAAATGCAGCAAAATGATGGTTCATGGGTGACAAGGTGGTGGGAGAACCTCAGGGTATACAACAATGTAATATATATGTATGCATGTATATATATATATATATATATGCATGCATCCATGCATGCATGTGTTGTATGTGCGATCAATTTTAAAAAATAATAATAAATATGAATCTCAGAAATATCAACTGGTTCAGAAAAAAAGATGAAGAAGGAAATAAAACTGGCTAACTGTAAAAAAAAATGCAGCAACCTGGCTTTCACTCTGATGAGTCTGACTAGAAACAACTTGTAGCAAATGATATATTTGGGGAAAACAGTCACTTTAGGGTTGAAAGGAATATCTGAAGCCTTAGGAGTCATGGCCAGGGGAGACAACACTAGAGCTTCAATTTGCCCTCAGTTGCAAAGTTACAGGTATGTTCAGATTTTATCTGGTAGGTATTCAGTTTGGTTAGCATAATCCAATGTTAAAGCAAAAATATTACCATTTTCTAAATCAAATAAAATTTTAATATTTATTTATGAGCCCATTTTTCACTTAAAGATATTGAAATTTAGAAGTTAAAACACCAAAGAAATATATGCTTCAGTATCAAACTTAAAGATGCCATTAATAATACCACCAATAATTCAATTCTTACAAATAGCTTCACATAAATTGATAATTATTATTTGTAACACTAAACAATGGTGACAGCCTAAAAGATCAACAGTAGTTAAGGGTTATAAGTAACTGGTTAAATCATTAATGTTTTTAGTATAACAGTGGGACAGTACTTACTCAGAATGTATGGTGCTGGCTGAATGTCTAGTGTGCTTGTTAAATTATCTACTTCCGTGCCTCTTATATCAGTATTTGTTCTGCACCATTTTCAAAATATTTCTAAATATCTTATGATACAAATTTAAGTGGGAAAAAGTTGAAGTTATATTATACTACAATGACTTCAATGTAGACATATGAATATATTTCAAATATATTATATATATATATATCAACATGTGTAACTGAGTTAGAAAACAGAATTAGTGGTGCTTTTTTCTACCATGATATTTTTATGATCTATACTGATTCTATAACTTAAAGATTAAATATTGGAATCTTTCCTTAGAGTATATCTACATATTCTGAGCCTGCCACTCTGATCCTAACCTACACTTCTTACCTCATTCTCTTTTCCCACCAGTGAAGTTTAAGGCATATAAACTGAAAGATGAGAGACAAGAGTTCTTCTTTGCTTTCAGTGATAATATCAAATAACTGAACTTACTTTATGTACTTCTATTTGGCTAAGGGTACTACAAATTAGATAGAGATATGGAGAGACCAAATGTTATCTGTCCTTTTTAATGAAATTCTGATTCTCTTAAACTCCCCAGTTCCCTCAAGTCTCATTTTCACAATTGGGATATCACAGAAACCCACACATCTCTTCAGGGCTGAAAAAGCGTGCTTAGTGCTCTCAGAGAGTAATATAGTTTCATCAAACACAGGTAAAACCTTCTGAATCTTATAAACCTTGTGTTGGTATTAGATTCTGTCTTTATCATCCTTCTAACCATGATAATTCATCCTTACCATTCAGAAGAATGAGCTGGGTTTTAAATTCAGGTGCAATTTCTTGTTACAAACACATATGTGCTTGGGACACTTACTCCTGCATTTTTTAAAATAACATCAATAGGAACTGGCATCAGTCAGTTTACCTTCTTTTCCACAAATTCTGATGAAAGGGGCTACTTTAATATTACTTTGTACTGACAACTCGTCTTTCTTCTTCTTTCTTCCCCTTCCTTCTCTTCCTCCTCCTCCTTTTTTTTGAAGTGCCCAGTTTCTTAAAGGCTCATTTAAGGCTCATTTTAAGAAGTGCCCAGTTTCTTAAAGGCTCATTTAAGGTAAAATTCAAATTCAGGGAAAGCATAAGTTTATGAATTAAGGAGATATACTCAAAGAGCTGATTATTTATTTATACATAGCAACACATCTAATCAAATCCAGAGTAGTCATATGAAATAATTTCAAGTGGGATAAATCTGTCACACAATTAACTATATTAAATAAGCAAAAGTATAGCATGTTGCATGATGATAAGTAATATGGATTATCTTCATATTTTGCTCTTACTGCAGAAGTATTTAGGAACATCACAACACTTGCTTTTTCATCTGGTGTTCTAATATTAATTGTGCAGAAATCTCATTCTGTGCTGTCATTGCAAGAGTATATTATTTATGAAATTGATTCCTGACACATTATGTGCCTAGAAGGTTAATGGCTAATTGATTTATCAGTGATAGGATCTACTGTGCTCGAAAATGCATGAGTTGATGACTTTTTAATTCATCTATATTTCTAGTAAGACTATAAATTTCTGCTTATTATAGGAAAATTATATAACATAATCAAATGGATTAGTACATGTTGCTTTAAACACTGGAAAATTAAAAAATAACTGCACAAATGAGTTCAAATAGTTAATGATGTCATTCACAGTGGAAAGACATAGTTTAAAACTTAGTTTTCACATTAGTCTTAAATGCTCTTAGCTAATAATTTATTTCTTACTGTTGTCATATGAAAGAGTAACATTTTTTCCACTAATGCTGGTAGTCAGAACCAGTGAGCAACATGACAACATAGCTCAGATTGGAACACTAATAATATTAGCTGACCTCCAACACATGAAAGTGCTTCCATTTGTCACCCTGCAACCCCTTTGAATGGAGAAGATTAGCTTCCATTAGGTGCCCATTGCTGGTTTTTCTTCTGGTCACTTCAGTAATCTTTTCACTCTCAAAACTTCTTAACTAAGTAACAGAGACTACAGATGGGTATCTCCACTGTATCCTTCTATTTTCCTACCTAGTAAATAAAACTCAGAGACTTTGTTTATAAAGATGCAGTATTACCTCATCTGTTTACAATCTAAGAGAAACATTGATAAATTAAAAGAAAGCCATGGAAGAGAAAGTGAAGGAAAAGGAAGGGGGTAGGAAAGGTAGGAAAAAGAGAAAGCAGAGGGTAGAGGAGGAGAAAATGAATTGAGGAGGAAAAGTATGGGGCCACCATGGTTCATGCAGCAAGAGCCAAAAGAAAGCCAGAAAATGCGCAAAATGGGACTGAGGCTCTGGCACACAGGGGCCAGCCAAGTGGGGTCATTCTAGAACTGCAGGCAATGTTGGGAGGCAGAGAGCCACGTGCCAGCATCTTTCCCCACCTGGAGATGGAAGCACACAGTGGGCAAACAATATGAACTAGGAGTCCCCTGGCTCCCTTTTAAAGCAACTGTAATTGTAACACTTTAGGAGAAGAGGTTCAAGTAAAAAGGTTGAGAGATGGTCACAGAAATGAGACTGTGACAGGGACCCAGGATGGATAAGAATGGAATCAGTTATTTGTTTCCAAGAGAAATAAATTATTATGTATCTGAGGGTAGACAGCTGAAATTTCCCTGTTAAATTCTCATGCAGAACTAGAAATGCGAATTTTTTAAAAATTACTGAGCTATCTTTAGGAGGTTAACAGGTTAAGGGCAATGACAGCATAATTGCCCTTTTCTTTTTAACCACATAGTTTAGCTTCAACTTGGACTACACAAATGCAATAAACTGAAGCACCAGAACTGCTGATTTGTCCAAATCAAAAAAGTTGCATTTACACAGAAGCCACTGTGAAGTTGATCTAGTACAGCTTGCCCTTTGTAAACTTGAAATATTGAGGGCTTGGGGGATTTTCCCAAGGTCACACAAATAATTGGTCTCTTAAATCCATCAGTGTTTTCCCTTCAGACATTAGGCCTTTCAGATAAGACACATGAAAGCATATTCCTTGTATTTTAGGAAAATCCCCTATATCCTAGTGCCTCAGAATATATTCATTATATTGATTCTCTAGCAGTATTCTTTAAGGAAGGGTCATTGGAAACAATTAATTGGGGTATAGTAAATATTAGCACTGTATATAGAAAGTTCACCTTTTGCATACTATGTGATCAGGAAAATAGGAAGGGTCTGATCTCAGGCTTTGTGTTTTTGTTTTTTCCCCCACCCTCCCCACCCCAGGTACAGGTTGTGGTTCTAATGAAAACCTGTGGCTGCAGAAATCATATATAATCATGAGCCGAGAGCTTCCAGTTAATCTACTATAGGGTTTTCAAAGGAGAGCAGCTGACTTGTTCTTTAATGAATTTACCTAAATCATATCATAGGCTTATTAAATGAAAATTACTTCCTCTTGATGGTTATTATTCAACTGAGTAACAGCTTTAGCTTTGACCTGATGACATATGGACTTTATTTCAATTTCCTCACATGGGCATTATAGCCACCTTAGTAAATTTCATAAAGAGTAGTTGCAACAATAGTTGATACATGGTAGTCTTTGGTTTGAATCTCATTGGGTTTTTCAGTCTGGTTGAAAATTAACTGCCATACAATATTTATCTATCAGTTTATTTGTTCATTCGCTTACTCAACAACATGTGTAACATTTAACACATCCTAGGTACTCTACATAAATTATCTCTCATTGAGGAGTTAAGTGTTCAAAGTGAGCAAGTCCATGTGGCAAAACTGCAGGTGACCAGTAAGAGCTACAGGTGAACTAGGAATTGCAGATGATGTCTAAAAGCTGCATGTGATTTCTAAGAACCACAGTTACCCTTTTGGAGCCACAGGTAACCTCCAGGAACTTCAAGTGACTTCGAGGAGTCACAGGCAATTTCCAAGAACTCCAACTGATGACCAGGAATCACAGAGGACCTCCTGAAACCCTGGTGAGCTCCAGGGACTGTAGATGGCTTCTAGCAACAGTAGGTGTCTCCTAGGATTAAAGGTGACTTCCAGATGACAGCAAGCAAAGATCTTAAGGCTTCATTCATGTAGCCCCAAGGAAGTAAATTCTGCCAACAGTATAAAGAAGCATGGAGATGGAATCTTCCTCGCTTGAACCTCCAGATGAGAATATAGTCAGTTAAAACTTTGCCTGTAGCCTTCGGAGGTTCTGAACACAAGACCCAGCTAGATTGCAAACAGACTTTTCTTCTTCAAATTAGCACAGTGAAGCTGTTGCTCCAGTGTAGGATGGAGATTTACATCAGCATAACCTCGTCTTGAGAAAGATAGTCCATTACCTTAGCCATATTGGCTATAGTGAATCACAGGTCCACCTGCTCGCACATGAAGGGATTACACTGGGCACAGCAAATAAGGAGAATTACAAGGGAGCCTCACACCTTGAGGTCTCTGCTACCGTTTGTATTAGAGACTTCCTGCCAAGAGCACTTCATAGACCAGGCCGCCACGTGCTATTCACTGGCTTCTCATCACTTTATATCATTTCCTGCCCCACAGAAAGTGAGATAAGTTGTGTCATTTTAAGATATTAAGTGTGTGTGATCTGTTATCCAGCAGTTAGGAAAAATAAACTAATTCAATGATTTATTTGGTGACTTTGTAGTCACATCGGTTTACCATTTTATCCCCTTAACTGTGCTGTGAGCTAGTTTAAAGAGAGGGACTGCAACTTCATTTACTTTTGTTCCTTATTTCCCCTGGTCTGACATACCACTAGTCAGTACCTATGTACAGAATAATAATTGAATGAACGAATGAATGAATGAATGAATGAATATGGCATGTTAGTATTTCAGTACATGTGTTAATTATCATGACACACTTAATTTTCTTGCAATGTTTTTGGTTAATCAACATGCTGAGAAAACTGGAACTATTTCCTTTTCTCAGTAAGTTATTTATCTTCATTAAAATGGAGTTGCTGTCCCATTTTCTGGTCATGTTGTTTGATTAGATCCTTCTGGAATATTTTGTAAATTCTCTGTGGCTTTTTTCTAGCCTACATAATTCTGTGTCATCAGCTACTTAAATGAGCTAGTTACTCTTTTCCAACTAATTATTTCAAGTGGTAGGCACCAATTCCTGAGGCACCCCTGAGGCACCCCAGTTTTTCTATGAAGGGAAGTTGCACAAATTTCCTTTCTTTGCATCAGTTTAAATCCACATGAGGACCTAGTATCTCATTCTGTCATTAGCAATAATAATTGTTTTCAGACTTTGATACTAATCCTTTCATTTATGTGTGGAACAACAAGGTAGATTTGCTGTGTAATTTTCATTGTTTGGATAAGAAATATCCATTGTTTGGATAAGAAAATGTTTTTGGAGTTAACAAATTATTTGCTCAGTGAACAATTTAAGTACTAAGGATATATGAAGCACTATTTAGAAAAAGTGAAAGGCACAAAGACAGATTGGTTTTGTCTGTCTTATTAAAAGTTCTCTATGGTTTTATGTTTTTTCAACTTCATTTTTCATATTAGCATTTTCACATGCAAAAGTTATGCCCAAGCATCCATCACCTTGCCCCTAGAAAAATCCAGTGCTTCTTCTTAATTTTCTTAGAGCTTTCTGTTTATCTTGATTTTTGTTCAACTCAGGACTTTGAGAATGTCTTGTGAAGTTCCATCTTATTCTTTCTGAGGGACTTACAGTGACTTTCTTGTGTTTAATACTTAAGATACCTACAATCTGGCTTTGTTAAAGACTCCTTTAGACCTGTCATTGATCCATTCTTCTTGATATGAATATTCTCTGCTATTATACTAATATTTAGATACTAATATTCTCTATTAGTTTTCCATATTTCATATCCAGGATCTTTTCCCCTTTAATTGCTATTTACTGTCCCCTTACTAATTTATCTTTTGTATGCTATCCCTTCAAGTAAACATGCCCTTCTGGCTTGTGTTTCTAACCTGTTTTTATATTTTCTTTTAAGAGCAGGTATAAGTACTGAATAAAGTATATACACATGTTGATTCTCAGTGATGCACATGTAAAACTTACAATGCAATGTTCTTTCAACAAGAGTATTTAAAAACTCCTATGCATAAAGTCTATATAACAAAGTAGGAAAAACTTGCATCACAAAGATATATAATATATATATATATATACATATATATATATATATGCTGACTTAGCAAAAAGAAAGCAAAAAGCCCAATCAAAAAATGGGGAGAATACCTAAAAAGACTCTTATCCAAAGAGGAAATACAGATGGCCAATAGGCATATGGATAAATGCTCCACATCACTAATAATCCAGGGAATGCAAATCAAAACCATGCTGAGATACCATCTTATACGAGTAAGAATTGCCCATGTCAAAAAAACAAGCAACAACAAGTGCTGGTGTGAATGTGGAGAGAAAGGAACACTTTTACACTGCTGGTGAGAATGCAAACTGGTTCAGTCACTATGGGAAGCTTTTTGGAGAAACCTCAAACAACTGAAAATGGAACTATCATTCGATCCAGCAGTCCCACTACTGGGAATCTACCCAAAGAATACAAAAAACATTAATTCAAAAGGACACCCGTACTCAGATGTTTATTGCAGCACTATTTACAATAGCCAGGATATGGAAACAACACAAATTCCCCCAAAACAATAAATGACTGAAAAAGATGTGGTATATTTACATAATGAAATATTATTAATCAATCAGAGAAGAGAAACTTTTATCATTCGCAACAATATGGATGGAGCTAGAAGGAATCGTGTTAGCGGAAACAAGTCAGAAAGAAAGAGAAATATGGAATGATATCACTTATATGGAGGATATAGGGAAAACAAACAAACAAAGAGTCAAGAAAATTTAAAACTGCCAACAAAACTGAAATATAGAACAAGAGAGGGAGAGGAGGGTAGAAGGCACAGGAGATTAAGATGGTGATGGGGTGATGGGAGGGCCTTGAGGTAGACAATGCTGTATTATATATGTATACATACATGTATATATATACAATCAATAAAAATTTAATAATAAATGATATGCTGAAAAATGTAAAAAGAAATTGGCCAAAATATTGTGATTCACATTTTCCTATTCTGATTAGGCCTCTCATATGCCTCAACTTCCATAATTTGCTTACATTTATATCAGTGATCTCTAGATCAGTATCATTTGGAAACACCACATCTTTATCTTGATCTAAAATATACTGAATAAAAAATACCAAAGGTGGGTACCACCAAATTGTTTTAATAAGCTCTCCATGTGATTCTAATGCACAATAAGGTTTGAGAAAAATTCCCTTCTGAATATAGAAGGATAAAGTACACACACACACACAAACAAACACACTAATACATTCCTGTTGACACTTAAAAAATAAACTCCATTTCTATTGTAATTTCAAATAGCAAGAAACGTCTAACAAAATTTAACCAATATTGTTTTTCCCAATACCCACAGAACCCAGAACAGTGTTTAGTACAAATTTTATGCTCCCTACATGTCTGGTTAAATACCACTTGTCTCTTTATCCCATTTGATTCATTAACATTTAAGCATCTTTGACAAAACAGGCACAAAGGAAAGAAAATAAACGAAGTGCATCATTTCCATAAAGTATTTGCAGCCCCAATTAAGACTTGGAAGAATGAAATTAGTCCTGCACACAGCACTTACTATCATGAAGCTCTCTTATGTTCTCCTACAGCTGCATCTTCTCTAGAATAGTGGTATTCCAGGGTTTCATTCATACTCAGCTGTTTATACTGACTTTTAGTAATCTCCAACCAGGAATGTCTTTATCTTTCTTGGATAAATCCCCTGTATTCTCCACATCCATCTTCATGAAGCTTTTCTGACCACCAAACTACCAGAGGAGACAACTCTCCCTTGTGCTCCAGGGATACCATCTACTTATTCATGTCCTGGAGTCTACCACACTGTTTGATGAAGAATTTTATCCACTCTGTTTGCTTTATCATTGTGCAATATAAGTTCCTTAAGGAAAGGATTCTCAGACTTTTATTCCAATGCTCACTAGATAGTTGGTGTTGAATATTGTTGATGGGGAAAAAATAATTGGGTAAAATTTGACTCTAAGTAAGATTAAGTTTTCTATATTTTAATTCCCTAAACAAAAATTTTACTTCAGAATTAAGATGAAATTCATCTCATCTTATTCCTGAAGGGGTCACAGGACTCATGAGACTGTGTCTGTACCCCCACCCTGATATTCAACATGCACAAATGCCAGTTTTCCCCAGCAGCAGGTATACCAGAAGACCAGAAGCATGGCATCAGACTTGGGAGAGTATAAACATAGATTCTGTCATATTTTCAAGTACAACATACAGTAAGTATGGGAAACTCTGCATGTAGCTGCTTTCCAAGAGAAAAGCATCCATGACTTCTACCACAAGGGTGCCACTTGATGGATCATCATACTCAGCAGAGTAAAAGATTTTCTAGACATAGATGCTCCCTGATCACCTCAGGAGATAGTGGAGGAGGCAGAAGTGAAAACACAAATAGATACTTTCAGGTGATCATCTGCTGAGTGATCTCACTCCATGCTTATGATGGAAAATGATTTATTCTGAATACCACCAACCAATAGCAACTTGGTTTCCTACAAAGAGAAGTCATTCCAAAATTAGCTGTGGCATTTAAGACTGATTTCTGTTCTCTGTCACTACCTCTGGCAGGCTGTCTGACAGGACATGGGACTGCAGAGAGCCCTACTTCATAGCAAAGTCATGTTTGCTTTGGCCACGGCAGCCTGTGAGCAGTGGCAGAAAATAGCGCAGTGATTACAACAGTCCAGAGATGCTTTAGATTCCACAGCCATCTCTGTGGAAAGAGTACCTTCAAATTCTGTGGGCAGTACTCTCTTCACAGCTCATTCCTGAAGTCTGAAGAGTCTAGATTTAATGCTTTCTCCCATTTATTTTTAAATGAGGATTTCCTCATTTAAAAAACTACTTGTTTCGATGAAATCAGGGAAGACATGATACATGTATTCACAAATAAATTAAATCTCATTTTGATGAAGAAAACTAAAGTGAATATTTGAAATGACATTTGACTAACAAGCCCTGGTATAGTTTCTCACCCATGAAAATTTAAAGGGAGAAAAACCCATATATACTGGCAGTCACAATAACCTAACATTTCAATCAAATGTTTGGAAAAATAGTTGTTAATTTCAGAGCAGGAAATCCTTGATAGAGACAATCCAACCTAGGAAATGCTGGGTGAAGGCAAGAAGGCCTAGAGAAAGGTAATTGTTCATCTGCTTCCATCTACCTACCATCTCAGAAACCTAGGATGAACACTAGAAAGTTAAGGGCACAGGAATGAGGAAGCCTTTGTATGCAAGGACCAGAGGGAACTGTTAAAACCTATGAAAGAAACTAAGTTCATAAAGTAGTTCTCTTTTTCCACTACAATGCAGGTGTTCTTTTATGGTGAAAAAAAAAAATGCAGTGATTACATAGTTTCAAACCAAAGAGCAAGAAATAGAGAGAAGAGAATGATAAGCTAGACCTAAATCAATAAAAAGAACAGTTAATTGTTAGAATTAATGAGAATGACACCTAAAATCAGTGGGAGGAAAATGCATCATTTCATATATTATTTCAGCACCACTGATTAATTATTTATTAGAAATTAAAATCAGAGTCTTAACTAATTTTACTTCTAAATATTTTTTTTAAAAACAAAGATTTAAATATAAAGTATTGCACAAACCAAATGAATCAGAAGCTCATGGTATAGAGAAGAGTTTTATGAGCATTATCACATCACAAAATTCAGGAAGGAACAATATTAATATATGACCATGGGTGAGTTAACATTTTTGTGCTGAGACTCCTGAGATGGAGCATAATAAAAGTAACTCTGTGTGTGTGAACACATACAAGTGTGCAATGCACATGAAATAATAGATGCAAAGGCCTAGCCTATGGGAAACACCCAATAACTGTTAGCAATAAAAGGGAGATGAATATGGTCTAAAGGTCTACAACTACAGAATTAATTAATCTGGCTCCATCTATTTGGCAGGTATTATGCATCTGCTAAATAATTAATCAATGTACATTTGTCTTTATTAACGTGGACAGGTATTCATTCCATATGGTATAAATAGCATCAGATGGTATCAGAGGGACATGGGAGTTAGGGAGACAGGGAGAAGGTTTCCAAAAGAGCAGGATGGTGTTGGTGCTGTAGTGATGAGCATAGTTATCTTCGAAACAGCTGGATGACCCTTACTAAAAAATATTTTAATGACTCTCAGACATTGTGACTTTAATTTTATTTTAAATAACTATGATAAATTTTCATTTTTTCCAAAATTATGACTGATATATTTTTAGCTCATTTCCAGTTAAATTGCTTATGTATTTGAAATTTTTCAGACAATTATATTAATTCTGGCAGAATTTTTAAAAACAGCTTTGAGATATAATTTACATTTCATAAATCTCATAGATTTAAAGAATAGGATCCAATGGTTTATAGTATACTTACAGAGTTTTATGACCATAACATTTCATCACTCACAAAGTTAGAACATTTTCATCAACCTTAAAAGATTCTTATTAGTCGCCATCCTGAGTCCTTCACCAACCAATTTTTGGTTATTGTACTATTCTTATACTTGAGTTATAAAGTTTATATTTACAGATGTGTATTTCTTTCAAAAATGTGTCTACAGATATACAGTACATGCATACATGTGCACACTCATATAAAGCACAAGTTCCAGAGAAATTTTAACATTTGGGTTGAAATCTGAGAGTACCACTTTACCAGCAGTATGGTTTCAAGAGATCATTTTACTGTTCTGTGTCTCATTTTCTCATTAGCAAAATGGAGAAAATGAAACCTAACTATAAGACTTGTGAATGAGGAAATATCATTGCTGAAATAAAAAATTCACAGTAAGCACTTAGTGCAGCACCCATAACCACTCAAACGTTAGCCATAATCAGTTTTTCCATCATAAACATCTCTGAATGGTAGAAATATGGGTGGATTATTTTATACTGGGCGTAAACCAATATTTTCCAAATTCTCTATAATGAATGTGTATTGCTTGGTGATAAAATAAGGAAAATGAACATGGTTTAAAGTCATCTAAAGGGACAGTGAAGCAAGTTGGAATTGTTAAGAGAATTCAGACTTCCTAAGCAGAAGAGTGAAGTTCAGTACATTTCAGAGCAATGACTCCCCTGGGAACGCCAGTGAGACCAGCCCTTGATGTCATTCCAGATGCCTCAAGATGGCCCATCTCCCATTGGGATGGAAGATGTCCAAGGAAGCAACTGGCCCCATGACATAGAATACTGCTGATAGGAGCACTGATGTCCCAAGCCTGCTATTTGTTCTCTGGCCTACTGTCTCAAATATAACAGAACCCCAGGTCAGGAGACATATGGGGTTTTGAGTCAGTAGGACATTAACACAAAATAATGCTGTGTTACTTTCCAGAACCAAGAGGTCTCAGTTTCCCTTAACTATGAAGTAGTTTGACAAGGGTTCCCTATATTTATTACACTGATTAGCACGCTATTCTAGCATATTATAAGAAGCCAATATTACTATGAATTTTGTTTAATTGTTATTTTTAACTTAGTCTATAGAATTATAATCTCGGACCTTAAGAACAGTGAAACAACCTCACTTTTCTGTCCCTAGCATAGCCAAGATAAACACATGGAATATAATTGTAAACAGAGTAATTACTGGCATACTGATCCTCAGTCAATTCCATTTAAAACTTGTTATTCAGTAACTTTTATGTGCTACATACTGTTTCATGTACTTGGGATTGAAAAGTAAATAAAAGGCAAGGATCCTTCTTAGTACAGGAGATTGATGATGGTAATAATTACTATATATGTGTGTGTGTAATTTACATGTATAAATTAAATACATACAATGACTAAGTATGCCAAATGGTGACAACTGCTTGAATTAAAGTAAGAAAACAGCTTGGATGTGTTGCGGGGAAGGAGAGGTTATCTTTAACACAGTGTCTGTCATCAGAGGATGTCTCTTTGGGAAAGTGAAATTTCAGCAAAAAGCTGGAAAGAGAAATTGAAGAACTGGGAAACAGTACTCCAAGTTTCAAGCAGGAATGAGTCTGTGTGTGTGTGTGTGTGTGTGTGTGCTTGTGTAACAAACAGCAAGTGGGGCCAGTCTCTTTGGGAAAGTGAAATTTCAACAAAAGCTGGAAAGAGGAATTGAAGAACTGGGAAAAAGTGCTCCAAGTTTCAAGCAGGAATGAATCTGGGGTGTGTTTATCTGCGTGTGTGTGTCTGTGTGTGTGTGCTTGTGTAACAAACAGCAAGTGGGGTCAGTGACTAGAGCATTGACCAGAAGCACAGTAAGAGAAAGATCAGAGAAGAAAAACGGATAAAATAGGGTTGCGGTGACTACTTTAGTAAAGTCCTTGTCTTCACTCTGAAAGAAAATCTAGAGATTTTAGAGTGGAGGAGAACTTGATTGGATTGATATATGTTAAAAATGATCACACTAGCAGTAATGTTCCTTATCCCAGAGCTTTATTTCTGTTTATCCAAAAAAAAAACAAAAAACTAAAACTTGCAACTTCATTCCCAGCAGAGGTCTCTGATATATCACCAACCACTGCTACTGCATGATGAAAGATCATGAAAAAATGACCACATACTCAAGTTACCTGTGCCTGCTTCCTTCAATAGGGGCTCCTGAGGAATTGCAACATCCTTTCTTTTTGGACTTCCTTCTACCGTTGGGTAGGGGTGAAGTCATAACCTGAAATTTGGCTACTATAACATACTAGAATTCTGTAATTAGCATGGGAGTGCCAATACACTCTTTGAGGTGGTAATTTTCTTTGACTAGATACCCAGAGTGGATTTTCAAGATTATATGGGTATTTCTATTTTTAATTTCTTCAGAAACAGCCATATTGATTTCCATAGTAATTGCAACAATTTGAATTCCCACCATAATGCACAGGAGTTTTCTCCACATATTTACAGCACTTGCTATCTTTTTGATAAGAAGCATTCTAAAAAGTGTGAAGTGATATTACCCTGTGGTTTTGATTTGCATTTCCCATGATGATTAGTGGTACTGAACATATCTTTCATGTACTGTTGATCATTTCCATGTCTTCTCTGAAGAAAAGTTTATTTTTTTCCTTTGTCCATTTGTTAACCAGACTGGGATATTTTTGTTTGTTTGTTCATGCTATTGAGTTGTCAGAGTTCTGTGTTATCAGACATACTATTTGAAATATTTTCTCCCATTTAGTAAATTGCCTTTTTATTTTGGCGATAATTCCCTTTGCTGTGCATAAATATTTTGTTCTGACCGAGTCTACTTTTGCTGTTGTTGTTGTTGCCTTTGCTTTTGTTATCAGGTCCAAAAAAAAAAAAAAAAATAATTGCCATTGATGTCAAGGAGCTAATCTTCTATGTTTCTTTCTAGACAGTTTATAGCTTCAGATCTTGTATTCAAGCCTGTAATTCACTTTGAATTAGTTTTTTATATAGTATAAGATATGTCTCTGGTTCATTTTTCCACATGTGGGTGTCCAGTTTTCTCAGCACCATTTTTGGAAGAGACTATCCTTTCCCCACTGTACATTCCTGACTCCATTGTCATAAACAAATTGACTATACATAATATTATAATTTTCTTTTTATAGTAATATTTTTATTAAAACCATCATTTATTACTTTAAAAAGGGGAATACAGATTGTGAAAGGAAAGGGGTAGTTGTGTTGTTTTTGTTTTGAATCAAACCAAATTTTATTTTTATTTATTTTTTATTATTATTCATTTTTTTTAATTTCTTACATAGTTAAATGGTTGCTGTGGTTGTGTTTTTAGATGAGTTACCTTCCTATAACATGCAGTGATTAAGAATATAAAATAATACAGATTTATTTTTCTGATTCAACTAATGGTTTGAGGTGAGCAGCACAAGCTAGCAGACTTTATTCTACATAATCAGCCAGAGCTTTGACTTAAGATGGCTTTGCCATGAAGAGATTTTCCTGCTTCACAAAATCAGCAGCCACATGAAAGAGAAGGTAGCTGGAGCCACACTCTAGGAACTGTGCAGCTTCCTTTACCAACCATGGCTAATTTAATCCTCCTCTCATTCACAATCACATTTCATGGGCTATTGAAAGAGCAACTTATCTCAAAGAGGCTGAATCTCTTTGTTTAACAAAGATGATATGGGGAAGGAAGGGATGTATTCTAAATGGAAATATCACCCAAAGTCTGTCACATAGGCCTTTAGAAAAGGTTGTCATTACAAGCCAAATTTTTGTTTTAAAGATGCAATTGGGGAAAAAAAAATTCCAGAATATTATTCCCCAAAATCTAGGCTTTAGCCCCATTACAGACACTGGGAGCTACAGAGATAGTGATGGCCACTCCCTTTCAAAACTGAATGTCATCACTCATGAAAAACACAGTCAGAGAAAAATAATTCCACAGTGATGCCTGAGTTTAATGAGTAATCATGGTACTAATTATTAATAAATAGGGGGAAATGGGTACAGTGTCTATCATTCTGTAAAACCATGCTTGCTATAATATTTACAAGAGCTGAAAGAATTACTCTTTAAGGTTCCACATTTAGGCCTCTGGTTTGAATAATATCTTTGTTTTATTATTTACCATCTTGTCTTTCATACTGGGGTCATCTTTTAATATCAAGGTATAAAGTCATCAAAGATAAAGGGTTTCTTCTTCCTCTTATTTGCTATTTAATCACTGACTATATCTACTTGTCCATTTTTGTATATGAGGAAAATATTAAAACAAAAAAATCAATGCTCTGAGATAGCATCTTTGACAAACATAGATGAAGGCAAACTGACACTCTTTTATGTATGTACTTAGTACAAAAGTATTATGTAGCTGGCATCCAAATTTTTAAATGGTCAGTAAAGTAGAAAACTAAAATTGTATTAAATTTTGTCAGATATTTGCTGCTGATTTCAGGAAGCAATATTTTTCTTTGTCTTTACTGACAGAGACATTGACAGCTCTTTCCCACCCACTTTTTGAAATATAATTCACACACCATAAGGTACTTAAAAAAAAAACAAAACAATTAACAGGAAGCCTGGCAAGATGGCAGTAGAGGAAAGATGCCAGGTTTACCTTCCTCCACATATCCACAACCAAATTAAAATAAAACAAAGCCAAAAACATCTGAAAGATTAATAGCTAATTATTATACATGTCAGGAGCAATGGCACAGCAGAAAGGGCAGGAAAAACTGCAAGTAAATTGTGCTTAGAGTAAACCTGAGACGGACTTTAGACTCATACTCCCCACCTGACCCCTCAGTTCAGGTTCAGGTGCCAACTGTTCTAGGTCACGAATCTTAGGCTCAAGATAGTAATTGGCCCTCTGCATACTCTTCCAGGGGTGTACCCTCAGTCATGCATGTCAACTCTGTGTACCCCTTTCTCTAGTATAGTATGTAATCTACTGCCAGGATGGGGAACTTAGTTTATATCCTGGATTTCCACATTTTGTGTGACCTTGAGCAAATATGCTAACAATCATAAACCAAAATTAGAAGAATCACAATATTTATTTATTTCTGCCAACTTTTATGGGGTAACAAATGCACAAAGGTCATATTCTAGTGGGGATGGCATCCCTTAACAACCCATTCAATGATTTATATTCAAACCCAGGGCACCTCCCTATTTTGAGCCCCTTTGCCCTTGTCTCTGTAGCTACAATCCCTCCTTTACTCAGTCCTAGATTAAGGATATTCTTTTAAAGTTCTACTAGATTCTTGAGTCTGAGATCCCTACATGATTTTTTGTGACAGAATTTTTTCAATTAGAGTCAAGGGTGGATAATGACTGGTTAGAATCCTCAAAGGACATGAGACAGTGAACTCTTTGATCTCAATCTCCTGGGACCAGAATTGAGACATTGACTTCCAAGAATCCAGAGACATACTGAATAAAGCTCCTTCACAAAGTAGATATGCCTGATACATTTCTCTCCCTGTGAAGTTATTTTTAGTCCCTTCAAGTTTCTCTGAATCCAAACAATTCAAGTAGCTTCAGGAGTTCATAATTTCAACATGTTCCAACTTTAATAAAATACATTATGTCATGTGCAAAGAAATTCAACCAACACCAGGTCAGAAGCAAAACTGTTATCAATGCAGGCAGTGTCTACGGATAACTCTTGAATTCTGATGACTTCTTCAGAGGTATCAGAAGAAAGCAGGGCTTATACTAAGCAGATCAACCAACTAAGAAATAACAGAAACAATTATCACTGAAACAAAACTTCCAAAATTAAAATGTCACACAATAACATTAAAAAGGAATCTGGATTTTAGAGTAAACCCACCTCACAAATCTATAAAAAAAAATCTTTATGATCTTATCACAGCTCAGCCTGGGTTTCAAAACAAAACTCTTGCCAGAACTTTCAAGGAATTCTATTATAGGAAGATAAAGATTCTAAGAAAGAAAGAAGTCAGGGAAAAAAATTCACCCAGTAAAGAACTGTTAATAAACTCTTCTCATCCAAGTGATGCATGTGTAGAAAATTAAAGATTAAGTCCTGAAATTGATTGCATAAAAGTGAATACGAAAAATCATGATCTCAAATAAATGAGTGATTCTGTCTGAGGTCAAAAGGCAAAATGAAATGTGAGGGTAAAGCCATAATCCTTAATGGTCAAGACAAGAGTAAATGAGACACCATTCTCTGCGGACTCCATCTGTAGAGAGGATGAGGCATCTGCCAACTATCAGTTTTTTTCTTCTTTACAGAATCATGTTTATCAGGCTCAGGGATGTGGTATAATGCAAATACTCTCACTTTTCCCAGTATTTCTTCATTCATTACAAATTGAGTCTTGGGACAGGCACATAAAGAAATATGGACCTGTCTACATGTAGCTGTCAAACCAGAGGAGATTCAGGAAGCAAACAGGACTGCCTGACTACTGCAGTCTCCTCCAGGGAAACAGACCAGAGGGTAGGACACATACACACACACATGTCTCCATTCATCTACTGGTATTCACGTGAATATCAATGAATGTGTTTATCAGTAAGTATTCATATGACTACATATACATGTCTATATTATATTATACACAGAGACACACCTAAATTTATTTAAAGGAACTGACTTAAGCAATTATGGGTGTGCTAAATCTAAAACCTATAGTAGAACTCTGAAGAGTTTCCACCCTGGGAAAGTTTTGGATTGCCCATTTTGCAAACTTAGGACAGATTTTCTTCTTGCTCAGGGAAGCCTTGGTTTTATTTTTAAGAACTTTTAAGGACCTTGATGAGGTCCATCTAGATTATGGGGGACGATGTACTTTAAATCAACTGGTTAGAGATGTTATCTATACTACAAAACACCTCATAGCAAGACCTGCATTGGTGTACAAGGGAATAGCTGGATACTGTGAACTAGTCACATAGATACATAAAACTGATCATCACAGAGGGAAAGTTGGAGAGCTGGGGTTTGGAGGAGGTATAACTTTCCCTGGAGGAGGTACTAGTACTGACTTCAGGCTAGAAAACAAGTAGAAAAGTAGTGTGGGGGAAACCCGATTGATGAGTCCTGAAGGGATATGTAGGATGCAAGTGGACAGATTAAGGGATCCAGGACCCCAAAGGAAGGGTCCCAGAATCAACACTAGGGACAGAGAAATTAAGGTGCTGATGCTAAGGGTCACAGCAGTAAAGTCTGAGTGGTTGGGTGGGTGCCAGGTAGTGTCATGTGCTCTCTGTGTACTTTACTCTCACAGTTACCCTATAACCTAAGTATCACCAACCACAAACAGTTGTGGAGAAGCTAGTAAATGAGATCAACTAACTTCCCAAGGTCACAATGTTTCTGAGTTACAAGCAGAATCCTGTCCCAGGTCTTCTAACTAAATAGTCAGAGCACAGATGGAGAATTCTGGGTAGAAAAAGAAAGGAAAAAGCTAAAGATAAATCTAGGCTGGGGTGGATAACAGTTAAGCAGATATTCCAGAGAGCAGTAGAGGTTTGGAGTAGCTACTGTGGAACATGGGGTAAGAGGGGAAAGGATGAGATGTAGCATACAGGTGGGTACAGAGAGCAAAGATTCAAAGGTTCACCTCATCCTGACATGACCACAGGTGGGAGCTGTTAGTGTGAAATGATTTTTTTCTTGACTCATGCAAGAACTGAGAAATGTGAACTGAGAAAGATATGAGAAAATGTGTTGCTAATATACCAGTCAAATGGACAGAGGAAAGGACCAAGTTAAAAGCAATAAGTCCAGGTGCTAGAATTTCCCATCAACCTGATTTTGGGCATTTGAAGAAAGAAATTGTCAAAATAATTTACATGCCTGATCATATTTTTCCTTGGTCTTACTCCAGATAAAGTCACTTAAAATCAGTGAAGGCAGTAGTCAGAGTAGAGCATGAAGCTCTTGCATTAAGAGAAAATAACCCTCTTTCTTCTATAGGTATCCTTTGCCCAATCCATCTGAACCATCTCAACTTTATACATTTCCTACTGGCTCTATTTTTGTGGTTCACAGGCACTAAAGGGAATGCTTCAAACAATAGCTCTCTCACTTAAGAGCATGCTCTGTTGCTCTCTACAGGAAATACAAGTAATCTACCTTTCATCATTTAAGAAAAACTGCCAATTAAGGGACCTTACTTGGTGAGTGACTTGAGAATGTTTCATGTAAAGCTACGAGTCTTCACAGGCTATATTCACAAGCACATCCACGTGCCCCTGTTCTCCTGGAAGACAGCGTTCTTTGGCAAAGAAAACAAAATGTGGGAGTTGCTGCAGGGAACATTGTTCTAGTAGAAGTAGAACAGTGCCTAAAAATCAAAGGGTTTATGTTTTTCAACAGTAGTAAAAATGAAAACATTTAAATCCAACATTTCTTTTATCAGTTTATCAACATAAAATCAAAGTTAGATTTGCTCCTGTTGACAGCAGTCACATGTTGCTCAGCAATCCCATGTATTTCTTAGGCTGAGTTGCAAACTACTGGAGCAGTTGCTCATTTATGGGGCAATGAAGCTGCTCAAGGAGCGATGATTCCTATCACATACTCAGTTCTCATATTTATACATAAGAAGCTTCTATTACTGGCAACAAGAACAGATGTCATAGGTCCTACAAGCTATCCTGAAGTCATGAAAATGTCATCCTAGTCTACTTGATCTGATTTCCCATTTATTTATGAACTACATCTCCGATTCTCTCCAGATTACATTTGTTTCTCACTATGTAAACTATGCATAATGTAAAATTTACCATCGTATTCACTTAAAAGTCTACAGTCTGCATAGAAATGCATTTATACTGTTATGCAACCTTCACCACTATCCACCCACCCTTCTCATCTTGTAAAACAGATGACTGAATCAAGAGAATGTGATCTATATATACAATGGACTATTACTCAGTGATCAAAAAAAGTTATACTTAATATAGATAGAACTGGAAGAGATTATGCTAAGTGAAACAAACCAAAAGAAAGACCAAAAAAAAAAAAAAAAGATAGTGTCATTTATAGATGGACTATAGAAAAAGCAAACAAAGGGTCATATAAGGCCACATTTATACACTAATACTTAAAAGCTAATTACAGAATGAAGGCATCAAGAAGAGATGGAAGAGGAGTGAGAACAAAGTAGGAAGCAAGAATAGACTACCATGATGGGTTATGGGTGATTTGGTAGTAGAAACACATGGTAACAATACCTGAAGTAAAGAGAGATCTTATACTGCCAAAATACCAATAATGATGTAAAACCAACATTACTTCAATTAAAAACATTTTTTAATTAAAACTCCATATCCATTAAACAATAATTATTTTATTTCCTTTCCTCCTAGGTTTAGGCAATCACCATTCTTTCCTCTGCCTTTATGAATTTTACTATTTAGGTATCTTATATACGCAGAATCATACAACATTTATACCTTCTTGTTTGGAATATTTAATTAAATATAATATGCTCAGAATTCATGAATAAGCATATAACATAAGGCTGAATTATATTCTGTTGTATGAATACATAGCACATTCTGTTTACCCATTTGTCAATGGTCATCCGGTGGCTTCCTCTTTGGCTATTGTGAATAATGCTGTTAATAAGAACATAGGAATAAAACTATCTCTTTAAGACCCTACTTTCAACTCTTTGGGGGTTTTGTAAAGAAAAGAATTTCCTGGATCATATGACAATTCTATCTTCAATTGTGAGAAACTGACATTTTGTTAACCATGATGGGTCTACCATTTTACATTCCTATCAGAAATGGATGAGGATTTCAATTGTTTTATAGCCTCATCAACACTTACTGTTTTCTTTTTTTTTTTTTTTTTCCGTAGTCATCCTAATAGACAGTCACTGGATTTTACATATGACTTACTTTTTTCATACTTCTAATTCTGTGGGTATTGTATGACATAGTAATAATTTGTGTTAAATGGTGTAGCAGTCTACTCTTGCAGTAATTTAAGATCTCCTTGATGGTAAGAATCAAGTTTTCATCTTATATAACTTTCATCAAAACAGAAAACTATAAATATAAGTTAAAATATTTGTTTCCTGATTATCTGCCCCATTTCTCCTCACAACAGAATAACAAGTATTAGTTCACAGTAAATGAGGTTAGTGGGGCTTCTGAATACCAGAATATCAGGCTGAATACCAGGCTAAGATGTCTTAACTTAGGTTCAAGGAAAGCAACTAGTTGTTTCCGGAAGGGACTGCTATAAACATCACTGCTCAATGACGATGCATTATGTGGGTCACCTGAGTCAAACAGTCACTCCAGACAGGGGCAAAACAAGTTTAGAAAAGGGTCATGACTCAGGAAATGAAGCAGAAGGATCTACTGGAAGAAAGCAACTGTGTTCTGAGAACATAATTTTTTATTCTCTGTGGAAACCCACACCTTAACCTGGAGAGTCTCAGTTCACACTTCAGGAAACAGTTCTTTCTATATTTTTATGTCTTGAAGATTAAAGGCATGAATATCATAATTTATCAGTAATTAGTGATTAATAAACCTCAAAATGAGAAAAATGTAAGTAGCAATTAAGACCACAACATTTCACAGTATTTAAACTTTCATGGAAAATGAAATCTGTAATTAATAAAAACAAGAAACAATAATTGTTAAATATAAGTATAGTGAAAGGAAGTTAAAGGTAAAATTACTAGAGAAAATATATCAATGAATATTGATTATATAATTGAATAAAAATTTATAAGCAAAATAGGGATATTAACATCAAGCAGGACACTTTATAAAACAATTATACAAAGAGCAAAATGTTAAAAAACAAAGTATTTTAAATGTATTTTATCTTTAGGCGTAGTTTTCAAATTATTTCCAATTTTTACACATTTACTTAGCACCTATAATGGAACAGGCCTGTAATTAGTCATTGGGGACATTGTAGACCCAGAGTCAGAAGTTGGCAGTCCAACTGAAAAACAGTAAGATATAGGTGATAAAAGTTACATTTTTTATTCCTCATTCCTATGACAGACTTTGACTAAAGGAAAGAAACTGGCATGAGTGGGGATGTGAATTTGCTTAGATGAAGTCACATTACTTAGGTTTTTTTTTCTGTTTCTGATGGCTAAGATGATGGAAATTTTAACTCCTATAAGAGCTCTACAGCTAATTAACCTAATTACATAAAGTTTTGGCCTGATTTTTCACCAACCTCTCCATTTTCTAATTCTAGCTACACAAAGAAATCAACATGAATAAAAATGCATGAAGTCAATTCTAAACAATATTGAAAAGATAGCACCTAGCTCTTCCCATAGTAGCTACAACATGGGTGGAGGAAAATATGTATTGCATTAAATGGCATGAAAACCTCACTTTTGCAAATGTGATGATGGGAAGGAAATGCAGACCTAGGTAGTGACAGAATCCTCACAAGAATGAGGGTTGAGGTAGACAGCCTTCCTCTTCAATTCTTCATTCACAGTAGAAATGCTCCTGCCATCAAGTCATGTCTATCAACCCCAAATCAACTGTCATTTGAGATCTGCTTCAGTTCTCTTCTTTCCAACAAGTGTCACCTATGTACCTGAGCTTACTGCTCCACATTTGGGGGTGGCTGCTCTATAGAGGGTGCTGTTTATAGCATCAACTTCCTGCTTTATATAATTAGTTATTTAATAAATACTATTTATATTACCTTTTATGATCTTTAACCTACAAGAAGCGATAATTACATACCTATATACTCATAATTCAGCAAGGAATGAGTTTTTTTCTTTAATTATGTATATAGATATAATATTAATTTATAGTACTGTGTTTTAGAGGTATAGATCCACATACCTCTAAATGTGTACTTTCATATTCTGCTCACTACCAAAGCATAGTAATCTTCTACCATAGACCACTCTCTTCTGATTCCACACACATTCCCTCTGGTAACCTCAGATCTACAGAAAGATTTTAAGCATTTGTTATGGCTTTGTTTCTTTGCTTTGCATTTTGGTGTTCCACTGTGAATGAAATAATTTATATTTGTTTATGTTGCTTAGCTTAATCCACTTCAATTACATCTATGTTGCAAACTGCAAGATTTCATCTTTTATACCTGAGCAGTATTCCACTGTGTATACATGTCACATTTTCTTCATCCAAGCATGTTTTTGAACACTCAAGTTGTTTTCATGGCTTAGCTATTGTAAATCATGCTACAATGAACACAGGAGTCCATATAGCTCATACATATAAGTGTTTTTATATTTGAGGCTGGGGGCTATATATCTAGAATTGCCGGATCATATGGTAGAAATATTTTTAATGTTTTGAGAAACCTCCTTCCTGTTTTCCACAGAAGTTGGACTAGTTTCCATCACCACCAATAGTGTAGAAGAGTTTTTTCTCCATATTTTGCCAACACTGTTGTTTCAGGTCTTATTGATATAAGAAATTCTCAATGGTGTGAAATGATGCCTCACTGTGATTTTGACTTGCATTCTCCTAATGATAAGTGATGATGAACATTTTTCCATGCACTTGCTGGTCATGTGTATGTCTTCTTTGGAAAAGTTTCTATTTAGCTCTCCTGCTTACTTTCCTGTTATTTTCTTTTTCCTGAGTTACATGAGTTACTTGAAAATATTGGCTACTATCATCTTACTGGACAAATGATATATAAAACTTTTCTCACATTCAATGGGCATCTCCTTGTTTAAATGTTTCTTTTGCTGTAGTCTACTTAATTTGATATAGTTGCATTTGTCTATTTTTGCTTTGATTTTCCTTGTCCCTGTAGTCAAGCTTCCAAAGACATCCTAAAAGCAAGGTCATGGAGTGCTTTACCTATTTTTTTTCTATATATTTTATGACTTCTGATATCAATCCAAGTCTTTGGTTCATTTTAAATTTGGGGTATAGTGTGTGAGAGTGATCTAGTTTCTTTTTCTTTTCTTTTCTTTTTTCTTTTTTTTTTTTTGCATGGGCAGAAAAGAAAAAAATTACATAAAGAGTCAAGAAAGTAAGATGAAAAAGAAAAGTCTACTCAACAAATGGTACTGGGAAAATTGGGTGGACACATGCAAAAGAATGAAACTAATTTCATAAAATATATAGAAGAAAATATAGTCATATAATATATAGAAGAAAACATAGGTAAAGCACTCCATGATCTTGCTTTCAGAAATGTCTTTGGAGACTGGACTACAGGGACAAGGAAAACAAAAGCAAAAATAGACAAATGCAAATATGTCAAATTAAGTAGACTAAGCAAAAGAAACATTTAAACAAGGAGACGCCCACCTGAATGTGAGAAAAATTTTAATATAATTTGTTCAGCCAGGTGATAATAGCCAATATTTTCAAGTAACTCACATAACTCAGAAAACTAGTTTCATTCTTTTGCATGTGTCTGCCCAATTTTCCCAATAACATTTGTTGAATAGACTTTTCTTTTTCATTGTACATACTTGGCTCCTTATATAATTTTCTTTTTTTTTACTGCCCATGTAAGGGTATGTTTATATCTGAACCTTTAATTCTCTTCCATTGATGTGTGCATTTTTATCCCAAAATTGTAATGTTTTGATTTGTAGTATGTTTTGTAGTAAGATTTGATATCTAGGTGAATAATACCTCCATTCTTAATTTTATTCTCAGAATTTCTTTGATTATTTGGGATATTTTATGCTTCTGTATAAATTTCAATAATGTTTGCTCTGCTTCCTTGAAAAACATTATTATACTTACACAAGGATTGCATTTAATTTGTATAATGCTATGGATAAAATGGCTATTTTAACAACGTTAATTGTTAGAAATACCTTTCCACATCCTTACTTCTTTTATTTTTTAAAAAAGTGTCACAGTTTTTATTGTGTAGGTTTTTTTCACCACCTTATTATAGTTATTCCAAGGTACTTATTCTTTTTGATGAAGTGGGAAATAAGACTATTTTTTTTATTTTTTTCTCTTCTGGCTTGCTGTTTGATTTTAGAATGCAACAGGCTTTTGTATATTCACAATATTCTGCCACTTTATTCTCGTGATTTTTTAATTCCAATAGCTTTTTACATCTTTAAGATTTTGTATATTATGTAATTTGAAAATAGTGATACTTCTTTCAAGTTTGGATTCGTTTTATATCTTTCTTTTGTCTAATTTGTCTGTGAAGACTTTCAATATGTTAAATAGTATTAGAGAAAGCAGACATACTTGTTTTGTATCTGATATTAGAGGAAAGATTTTCAGTTATTCTCCACTGAGTATGATGTCAGTTGTGGGTTTGTCAAATATAGTCTGTATTATGTGTAGGTATGTTCTTTCTACCCACATTTTATTGAGTTTTTCTCATAATACATATTGGATCTTATCGAATGATTATTCTGCTTATATTTAGATGGTCATATCATTATTTTTTGTTGATGTGGTAACCGACATTATTTGATCTGCATGTATTAAACAATTCTTGCATCCCTGAACACAATATATGTTCCATTTAATGAAGATTTTCATTCAGTTTGCTAAGATTTTCTTGAGAATTTTCATCTATATTCATAAGGGATATTGGTCTTTATTCTTTTCCTTCTCTGCAGTTGATGTAAGGATGATCTCAGTTCTATAAAATGTATTTGGAAACATTCCCTTTTCTTCAGTATTTGGGGAAAATAGGTATTAATTCATCTTTGCAGGTTTGGTAAAACTAATTAATGAGATCACCTGGTCCTGAGCTTTTGAATTTTAAGAAACACTTGATTACTATTTCAATATCTATAGTTACAATCAGAGTATTCAAATTTCCCACTTCTTTCTGATTTAATGTTGAAAGGTGGTATGTTTCCCAAAAATCGTCCTTTTCACCTATATATTGTTTTGTTTACATAAAGATGGTCAGAACAATTTCTTATGATTCTCTACATTTATGAGATGTCTGTTGCAACTTCTCTTTCATTTCTGATTCTGTTTGTTAGTGTTCTTCCCTTTTTTTCCAACTGGAGCCTAGCTAGAAGTGTGTATTTTTTTCAAATAAGGAGCTTTTGGTTTAACTACTTTTGAACTGTCATTTTAATTTCTGTTTCATTTATTTCTGTTTTAATTGTATTATTTACTCTACTGCCTTTTGGTTTCATTTCTCTAGTTACTTAAGTATAGGCTAGATTACTAAGAGTTTTCTTATTTCTTGATATACTTAATGCTATAGACTTCTTGTTTACTACAACTTTTGCTATATCCCATAGACCCTGATAGCTTGTATCATAATTTTTATTCATTTCTAGATTCTTTTAAATTTCTCCTTTGACTTCATTTTTACCCAACAGTCATTTAAAGGCATATTGTTTAATATCCCCTCATCAGTTTTTTTTCTGCTTTTCTTTTTTTGTGATAAATTTCTTGTTTATACCACTGTGATCAGAAAAAGTCTGTGTAATGAATTCAATCTTCTTACATATATTAACACTTGTATTGTGACACAATATATGTTCTATCCATAAAAAAATTTTTATGTGTACTTGAGAAGAATGTCTACTCAACTTTTGAGTATGGACTGATAAATGTCTATTGCACCTATACATGTTTGTTTTGCATTCTGATGTAGTTCCTTGCTTAAGGCTTTTGTTTCCTTGGTTTTTTTTTTTGGGGGGGGGGGAGTGTATGGTATCAATCTGTAGATGTATCAATCTGTTCACTGATAAAAGTGGGATACTGAAGTTCCCTGCTATTAGTGTGTTGCTGTGAATATCTGTTTTTAGGTACATGCGGTGTAACCATTCTGTTCAAGATGCCATTTGTAGTGCAATGGTTTAATATGGGTAGGTTCTTTATTGGTTTTAGCAGTTACACAGACACACCAGCAGGGCAGGGCAAAGTCAGGGGCAGGAGAGCAGAGAGGGAATTCTTGCTTAGGGAACTTTTCTTTCCTGCAAGTTGAAAAAATTATGTCATTCCCCTTTGGCCTATAAGGTATTTACTGAGTAATCTGCTGGTATTACTACCGATATTCTTTATATTCAACTCTTTGCTCCTTTCTAGCTCTTTTAAGAGTTTTTTTCTTTTTTGCCATTTTAATTATAATGTTTCTTGGCATGTGCCTATTTGAGTTCATTTTGTTTGGAGTTTTTTCAGTTATTTGGACCTGGATATCTGTTTCTCCAGTTTGGAGGAATTTCTCCCCTCATTCCATTCTTCAACTAGGATTGCTTGCCCTTTACTTGCTTTCCTATTTTTGTAGCCCTTATAATGTGGATGCTGTTTCTCTGATGATGCCCCATAATTCTTTGCTGTGTAATCATTCCAGTCCAAGTAGGTTCGTAATTGGTTGTAGCAGACAAAGAACGCTGGAGCCCTTGGAATTTTCTTTTGGAACTTTTTAAAAAATTTTATTTATTTTATTTATTTTTAATATTTTTATTTTTAATAACAAGCAAATAATTTATTTATATATAAATTTCACACTTTGTAATCCCCAGGATTCACCCCCCCCTGACCATTCCCCCTCTGTCCCACCCCCCACCCTGAGTTGTGTAATTCAGTTTGGTTGTTAGCTTTTTTTGACTTTTCTTCATCGCTTTTTGTTTATCTTTCCCAAGCCCCATATAGTAGAACTCTTAATAACAAATAGTGAAGAAACAGTCATTCAAGCTTCTCAAATCATCTCTCTCCTCCCATGCTCTCTATCTGCTCTCTCAGGGTAATGCTATCCATTTATTGCCTCCTCCACAGCCCCAGGTGTGCCCACTTACGCATGCGCACATCCACTGGGCCCAGTGTATACAATCATGGAGAGGGTGCAACACCACAGGCTAATGGTGGTAGGGCAAAAGCTCTGAATACTCTTTTCCCCTATACTCTTTCATATTGTCTTCAGTTATCTTAGTTCTTTTGGATTTTTCTGATATTTTGTGAATGATTTCTGCTACACTATCTTCTGTCTCATTAAGTCATTCCTTGGTCTCATTAAGTCTACTGGTGAGCCCCAATATAGCATTTGATTTCAACTCACTACTGAATTCATGTCTGTTTTGAACTTCTTCATATTTTTTCTACTGAGAAAATATTGCTATGTTTATATTTCTCATTTTGTTCACCCATCCTCCTACTAATTTCAATAAGCAGCATTAAAAATAGTTGTTCTGAAGTCTTCCACTAGTTTAATTAATTCTGTTGTATTAGGCATTTCCCCCAGGGTTTTGTAATGATCCATTGATGGGGGTAAATTCCTCTGCCCTATCATTCTGTTTTGATTCTCTGTTATTATTTCTATGAATTAAAACTAGACTACTTTTCCTAGTCCTGCTATAATGATTTTGCTTTAGAATTGCAAATCAAGGGAGATGGTCTTAGTCACTATACTTTCTGTTATTTTGGTTAGGCCTCATCACTTATCAAGATGACTAGAACTTATGAGCCAGTATAGCAAAATGGCCTAAGAGCAAAGTCTAGAGAGCATGGGCCCAAGATGTAGATAATATGGAGGTTCCTGCAGTAGGAAAGAAACATTCCTCAATGCTACAACCACTTGAGCCAAGAAATGGACTGTCTGGTCAAGACTGATCAAGGTGAACCACTGGTGGTATTCTCCCCAAACTTCAACTGACTCTTCAGTTTCAGCACATTTCTGATCATAGCAGGTTTTCCTGGCACTATCATATTTTTGAGATCCCTCCTAACTAGAGAGGCCAAGAAGCTGTGGGAGTAGACCTAAAGAAGTTGTTGTGTGACCTGGAGAAGTTGTATCATATTAGGAGACACTGTGTAGTACTTAGGCTGCCCAAATGCTGGCCTTGTCCAAACTGTAGAAGGGCTGGGCTAGTGCTTCTCAGAGGTCAAACAAGACAAGCTTCCGCAGCCCAAGTGTCCTCAGCTCAGCACGCCCAGAGTGCTTATAGTAGGTGGTACTTGCCTGGCTCTGGTGCACTAGGAGTTCAGGGATGCCTCAGGAATCTGGGCAGTAGAAAGAAGTGTACCTTTTGTGACCACTAAAAAAGATGCTAGAGCCTCAGGTTTATCAACTGCAGACCTGCCCAGCAGTTAGTGTTCTTTCATGCAAGCAGTGCTTGCAGATCTTTAGTAATCTAGGAGCCAAGGAAGTCCAAGAATTCCATGTCAGGGAGGGTTGGTTGTCTTTTGTGGCTGCAGAGTTGTTAGTCATCAGCAGTCTAAGGTGTGTACCTCAACTTCTGCCTATCCATCGTAGTTCTTCATACTACGGCATTTGCCTGACTTTCATGGTCTAGGAACTGAGGAAAGACTTTTAGCAGGGAAGGGATAAGTGAATGCACAACAGCTGCCAGCAGATCCAGTCAAGTCTCATCCACATATACAAGCCTAACAGTATTTGTTACAGCAAGTGAAGCTAGTCCAACTATAACACTGATATTGTTACCTCTCCAAAAGTAATGAGGATGAGGAGTTATGGGGAATTTTAAGAACACTGAAGTAACACTCCCTTGAATGATGGGAAATTTCCAGACACTTACACTTTGTTAGGGTAATAATCTGGCATTTTATTCCATGAACTGTCTATTCCTTAACATGACATAAATTATGAAAACATTTTTTATCAGTCTTTTTTACCCTCCCAGGGCAACACAGTGAGACCTAGTCCCCCCAAAAATAAGTGGGCATCGTGGTGCACACCTGTAATCCCAGCTACCTGGGAAGCTGAGGCTGGGGATTGCTTGAGTCTATGGTACCATGGGCAATGTGAGCCTGCTGTTCCACAGGCAAAAAAAAGTGAGATCTAGTCTCAAAAAAAAAATCAGTCTTTTTTGAACATGAGGAGGAGATTCTGCTTTTCTTGCTTTGTTTTATTAATTATTTTATACAACCTTCTTTCATCTTTTAATTTTTTGTAGAATGGTGTAGAGATCATTTTTGCTCACTTTGATCTCCATTGCCAGAAGTGATTGAATTCAGTAACAGAGGAAACTGAAATGCCACCAGGCCCCAGGGGTATGAAGACATCCTTAGGTGGCAAACTCATTCCTCTGGACTTTAAACCTCTTCTCTGGCACCTGATAATAGAGAGTTAATTAAACACATCTTTTTACTCTACCCTTTCTTTAAAGATGTGATATATTTCCATCTTCCTTTTTATTCTGACCACACTCCACATTTAGAAAATATATGTAAACAATTCATACATCTCCACTAATCATATCAACATTGAAGTAAAACAGTTTAGATAGTTATCTTCATTTTGAAAAGTAGACTTAGGCATACAAATTGATTTTATTTGTTCAATTAAATAATCATGGCTGTTTGTAAATAAATAAGCATCTACAAAACCACTTTTAATAGTTTGATAGGACATATAAATCAAAACCACAAATCAAACCCACAACCTTACACCAGTAAGAATGGCCTACATTAAAACAAACAAACAAAAAAACAAACAAAAAAAACAGGCAACAAGTTCTGGAATGTATGTGGAGAGAAAGGAACACTCTTACATTGCTTGTGGGAATGTAAACTGGACCAGCCACTATAGAAAGTTGTGTATAGGACCCTCAAACTAATGAAACTGGAACTACCATTTGACCTAGCAATTGCTCTTCTGGGAATCTACCCAAAGAAGACCTCAATACTTATACAAAGGGACACCTAAACTTGGATGCTTACTGTAGCACTATTTATAATTGCAAGGACCTGGAAACAACCCACATGTCCCAAGACAGATAAATGGATGAAAAAGATGTGGTACATATACACAATGGAATATTGCCCATTAATTAAAAATGACAAATTTGATGAATTTATGAAACATGGATATACCTAGAAGAAATCATATCAACAGAAACAATTCAGAAAGAAAAAGACAGAAACCAAATGGTCTCACTAATATATGAGATATAGTGAAAACAAGCAGAAGACCAGGAGGAAAAGTCAAAACAAACTAACAACCAAACTAAAGTACACAACTGGGGGTGGGAGAGAAAGGAGGGAACAGTCAGAGAGGGAAAGTGGTGAGTGATCCCTGGGGAATACAAAGATGTGAACTATATAAATATATATAAATAAATGATTAACATAGTTTGATAGTATTCAATTATATGGAATTTAATGCTTTGTTTGATCAATTATTTTCTACTTAGGTGTTAAAATACCCTGATATTAAATGAGTATTATTCAAAATAAATCAACTTCCAGATTAAACCTGAATTTAAATAATTACTTGAAACAATTATCATGACTTTAAATGTTTTTAAATATTAACAAAATATACTTTTATATATCTTTGCGGTAAAATTGATTTAAAACACTGTATATAAGTTAGGGTTATAAGTTCTTATCTCCCCAGATGTACGTTACCACATTGCATCCACCATCATAGCACTCACAATCTTGCAGCTAAAACCATTTGGCCCCTCACCTAAATGTTCCTGCCACCCCCATTAGCAAATTGGATTGTGCTATCATCTTTTGAAGGATTTCTGATTTAGTTTTATTTCCTTTTTTCTCTATATTCCACATATAGGTGAAATCATCTGATATTTATTGTGCTCCTCCTGAGTTATTTCACTTAGCATAATTCTCTCGAGTCCAGTTCCATCCATAATATCACAATAGCAATAGCCCATCTTTTCATGGCCACATAGTATTCCATCATATATACCACATTAAAAAAAGCTCAAATAATTTTAGACCAAGACAGAGTAAATGAATTAGGAGTTGCTTGAAGATACAATGAACAGCTTAAAATATTCAGATATCTGTCATAAAAAATAAAAGATTTTTTCAGTATTTCTTCAAAATGTAGAACTTAAACCAAATGATAGAAATGACCAACCAATAAGCTACAGGATCACAGTGCAGAGCATAACACATAGCTTAGCCATCTTTCCCAACATGATGCCTTCCACACATAACATTTCTCTTCTTCTGACAGGATACATTACAATTAACACTTCACAACTTACCCCACTACTCTGTGATGGGCATTGATGTTATTTCCATAAACAGGCTGAATGAATGAATAAATAAATAAACAAACAAACAAACAAACAAATACTATTATTTCCATAAACAGTACTGAAACAAATGTATGTGTACATATGTCCATTCTAAGTACTGCTTTTTTCATTGTTCAGGTGGATTTGTAGTAGTCAAATTGCTGGATTATATGGTAGATATATTTTTAATGTTTTTAGGAACCTCCATATTGCTATCCATAGTCTGAACCTATCTATATTCCCACCAACAGTATATGTAGGTTCCTTTTCCTGCACACACTCATCAACATTTGTTATTTCTGGTATTATTGCTATGGGCCATTCTCACATGTCTGAGTGGTGTACCAAATTATGGTTTTCAGATGCATTTCCCTGACAGTAATATGATGATGAGTGTTTATTCAAGCACCTATTTGCCATTTGTATGTCTTCTTTGGCTCAGTGTCTAATTAGCCCATTTATTGATGGGTTTGTTGATGTGTTTTTGTTCAGTCTATGAGATCTCTATAGATCTTGGATATTAGCTCTTTGTCAGATGTATGGCATGCAAACATTTCTTCTGCTAGATAGGGTGTCTTTTCATTTTAATGATAGTTTCTTTCACTTTACAAAAACTCTGAATTTGATCCGTTTTGCTTATGTTTGATGTAGTATCATCAGTTTTGCTTTTGTTGTCCTTGCTCTTGAAGACAAGTCCCCAATTCCTTCAATATCCCTTCAACAGCCAGTTGTGGAGTACTTTGCCTAAGTTTTCTTCTATATATTTTATGGTTTCTGGTCTTAAACCCATTTTCAGTTAGTTTTTATTTACCATGTGGGAGAATAATGTATTTTTTGATACAAGTGACTGTCCAGTTTTCCCAGCACTGTTGTTGAAGAGAATTTTCTTTCTCCATTGAATACTCTTGGTCCCTTTGTTGTAGATGAGTTGTGCATAGATGTGGGGATTTATTTCTGAGCTCTCATTTCTATTCTAGTCATCCCCATGTCTATACTTATTCTAATATCATACTTTAAAATCTAATATCTTTACTTGTAGTACAGTTAGAATTTTTTGGAGTTTGATATCTGCAACCCTCTTATTTTTTTGTACTGGTTTCCTCTGGCCTATGGATAATCAACCTCACTCCCATGGGAGAACCTGTCTGTCAAAATAATGTCCCCTTGACTTTTTGCTCCAAGAGCTATAGCCCATGGGTAACAGGCCCAGCAGTTGCCTCTGCTGTGGCCTTCCATATCTGCTCTACCGCTTACCAGGGTCTACTGTTCTATTATGCTTCCAAGAACTTACCTGGGGTTTTCTGGGGTCTATGGGCAGTCTACTGCTGTGCGCTTGCTTTCCAGCTCCATTCTGCAGCTCACTGAGTTCTACAAGGGCTTACCACAGTTGTCTCACTTGCAGGACCTATCCCAGAGATCACTGAGATCTGTGAACATCTACTGTGAAGCATCTGTCCCCAGGATCTTCCTCAGAGAGCTAGTTGAGGTGTGCCAAAGCCTACTGCTTCTGGGGGTGTTTTCAGAACCTACCCTGGAAGTCTGGAAAGGGTTAGCATAGAAAAGTCTTGTTAGTTGTCCTCTGCTGCTTATAAGACTCATTGGGTCTCCAGGGCTCAAGTCTCCTAAATGGGCCATCTGCTTCACCCTTCCACTGCTCCACTGCTCCCTGGGCTTTCCCGCCTCTGGATGTTACTCCTAGTTGATAACATGCTATTGTTAACTGTTCTCCTTTTGTAGTTACTGGCTTTGTGTTGCTGCAATTGAGTTGTGACTATATTCCGTAGGTGAACCCACTCTCACACACAGAATATCTTACTGTCACCATCTTGCTGTGCCCCTTAAAGTGTTCTCTGTAAATATTACATCAATTTGTGAACACAGCAACAGTGTACAGACTGCTCAGTTTCCTACATACTCACCAGCACTCTAAATTATTATTCTTTTCAATCTTTGTTAGCATTATAACAGGAAAAAAATGACTGCGTTTAATTTATAATACAGTCAATAGAGAAGGAAACTTTTCCATTTTTGTTGGATATTCATTTCACTTTCCTTATGAATGTTCATTTCTATCCCCTGCTTACTTTTGCTATTGAGTACACTTAATTTTTATTAATTTCTAAGTGTTCATTACAGCTATTAGTGGTAATCATTGTTTAATAATTGTGACATTTGCTTGCTTTATGTTTTATTATTTAAAATATTTCAAGTTTTACTTGAACTGGAAAAGTTGAAACAACTTCCATCTTTTTATACAGATTGAAAAATGTTCTTTTAATCTTTTCCTTCATGGCTTCTGCTTTAGTTGGCATGATTGGAAAAAACATTTATTACCTTAAACATTAGCCCAAATCTTTTTCTAATCTTTTATGGTTTTATTTTTGCTTTGTTTATTATTAATACATTATAAAATTATTTACTGTTATATGATAGGATGTAGAAATCTAACCTTTTTAAACAACTTTACTTTTTAAAATTTCTACCTTTTCTATACTACATGTATATATTACATGTATATTACATACTATTTATAATATGTATTTACATATAGTATATTTGTATATATAAATGCTTACATAAAAGTATTTGCATTAGACGTACACATTATTTCTAAATAGGGCTTACTAAAAGATTTACTTGAGCTTATTTCTAGATCTTCCATTCCATTGTAGTGACTATATTTTAATAATTTCAAAATTTTCACTACATTTTAAATTAGGAAGGGCAGTTGTTCATTACTTTTCAGAATCAAATATTTTCTAGGGTATTTTTTTCTTTTTTGCACATGGATCACAGAAACTTTCAGCAAGTCCTATTGGGTTTATGATTGAAACTGTAATTAATACATTTTCAATAGGGAGGGATTCAACAGCTTCTATTTCATATCCAGGTCTTCTCATATAGGAAAAGATACATGCTTCCTGTATGTAGATGTTTATTGCAGCACTATTTACAACAGTCAAGAATATGGAGACAACCCAAATGCCCCAATACAAATAAAAGGTTCAGAAAACTATGGTATATGTACACAATGGAACATTATTCATGAATCAAAAAAGACAAACTTATGTCATTCATAGCAACATGGAGGGAACTAGAAGGAATCATGTTAGTGGAAATAAACCAGAAAGAAAAAGAGAAATACTGGATGGTCTCACTTAAGGGATATAGGCAAAACAAACAAACAGATGGACAAGGAAAATTTCAGACTGTTAATATACAACTGAAGCATAGAGCTAGAGAAGGAGGGAGGGTAAAATCTGGGGAGAAATGGGTACAAGAAATTAAGATGAGTAACAGGTTTTTAAGTGGTGGGAGAACCTTGGGGTAGACAATAATGTAATATATGTGCAATCAACTTTAAAAAACAAAAGATATGTCTATTCATAATTCAAATCTTTTTTTATCTCAGCAAACTTCTTCAGATTTCTTCAATGTATCCTACATATTGTTTAGGTATAATTTTTGTTTCTTTGTTTCTACAATTTATGGTTTCCTGTTCAGTCTTACAGTTGCGCAGTTACAAAGGAACACTATTAATTTTTTTATCCTGTATATTGTAATTGGCCTCCTTACTAATTGGTTCTGAAATTTTTTCAGTTTCTGTGATTTTTCCTTGAGTAGTAGAATTTCCATGAGTAGTAGAATTTTGTCCTAAAAATGATTATTTTGTCCCTGTCTTTGCAATATTTACAGTATGTGTCTTGTCCTTGTCAATCAACTCTAAACAGTATTTTAAAAAACAACAAAATATAAGAGTTATGAGAATGGTCTTCCTTGTCTCATTCCTAATCTTTATAGGAATTACTTGAGCACCTTCTGACATTTGTTAATTGCAAATCTTTATGAAACCTCCTGGGGCTATAATTTTACTCAATCATTTGCTTAACAATATACTAGTAGCAAACATGGGGAAACTTGCTGCTGTCAGATGCTGGTCTACCACAGTCACATTGGCAAGTAAGGTTTCTTGGGGAAGGGACACTGAGTAACAAAGAAACTTTCTGTGTATAATTTTCTTACAGTTTTCAACTGCTGACCATAAAAATAGCATTACATAAGTTCTACGTATCAAACTTGTAATTTATAAAATTTAATGAAATATTTTCAATGTTATCAAATAGCATAAGAGATATTTTTCAATACATTACCAAAAAATTTTGTCATTCATGCCTCTTAAACTGAAAATTTACAACACCAGACCTCTAATGACTTTCCAGTATACTCTAAATTGCATAATCAATTTTCATGAAGTACATACAAGATACAACACCAAAGAAGACTATACGAGATCAGTATTACCTTACCACAACTTGATATGTTTTTAAAGTAACCTTTGAGAAATTTTTCCTTAATTAAAGTAAGTTGATGTACATCCAAGTACTGAGGGTTCAGCACTGTATCTTCTTAGCAATATTACCAAAATATTTTAGTTTTCTCCTAAATGAGAAAATACAATATTTATATTTTAGGGACATAACTCTATGATTACCAATTTTGTTGCTGATACTATATCAAGGCAACATAACTTGTATACAGCTGTGATAAAGGAACAGTATATGGAAAGTATATGGGCTTTTCCCTTAAAGTTACTGAGTGAAAATGTGATGAGAAGCAAACTTGTGTTCCAGGAACCTGCAACCCTTGAGAACCTTCTGTTTGGAGTATTGGGACCATAGATATAAGATCTACAAAAGGCATTTTAGAAACCATGACTCTTCACTCTACAGAGAAGACAGAGAATTCCCACAGGGATTATGTTATTTTTCCACGGTGATAATCCAAGTCAGCCAAGGAAACATCACAGGAAACTGTTCCAGTCAAGTCACAACCAACTCATGTTGTAGGACTTCCATGATGGAATGTCCTTATCCAAAGACTTACACTATATAAAAAAACAAGTATACACTTCCCTTAGAACTCCAAGGAAGCATTTAGTGTTTTGTCCCTGATTTACATCATAGTACGAGCATATCAGGCTAATTTTGCAGCCTAGCCCATCACTAACTCATTCTGGATCATGGCGAAAATCATCTTGTCTCTCCTGACATTACAGAATGTTCATGATCTTGGAGCAATGTCTAGGGGACATTGGATGGACATTCCAGCTCTTGATGGTAATCATGCACTCCTAGAAGGGACAGCTAAGGGCACGTGAAGAAGGACGTTAGTGCTTTGTGTGTGCAGGTGCCCGAGGGATGTGAAGGACCACCAAGGGTAATAATATTTCCAGATTTCCAGAGCCAAGTAAGTCTGCAGCAGGTGAGCAGTTTTTTCTTGACTGTAATAAAAGCCAGGAAGATTGTTTCTCATGGACTTTCAGAGCCCTGTTGGGCACAAACTAATAGTATCTGCTTGAAATAACACCTGCTCTTTGACCTTAGGCTTAATTAGAATATTTATTCAGTGAACCATTTTTGACAAGGTGCACCCAGACTCATTTGCCTTCATTAAGGCAAAACTTACTGGTAGAAACAGAAGTCTCCTATGTTGGCATCAACCTTAGAGGCACACCTTGAAGCTGTCAGTACCTGAGATGTGTTGGCATTTTTCATTTTCCCATCAAAGGGGTCAGAGTAAATGGGTGTTGGCAGTTGACAGGAGAAGCTGTCTGTTGTGTCAACTCCTCGCCACACATAGATTCTAATAAAAAGTGCTGGGGAAAAGATTTGAGCATCTTATTTCTGTCACAGTGGCCAGGTAGGGGTGGCTGCCTTCCTGTCACACTATCCATGGCAAGAGAAAGAGGTGGGGTTTTGAAGCTTCATTGTGGCTTTTGGTAAACCTGCAGTAAGAGTATGTGCATACACACATATATCCATCTATGTTCACACATATACTCTTATACATATTCACACACATGCTTGCATGTACACACACTTTCAGGAATGTGAGTGAGGATCCCTGTATTTCTGTTACCACATACTAATAGCCAACCTGAAAGCTTAAGAAAGGGTGGGGGTATCATATCAGCTAATACTTCACCCCAAAGGAAGAGCACAAGTCCAGGGCAGTTACCAACAGATGGGGAGGAGAGCAGGCAGCCCTCTCCCACAACTCTCAGAAATAGGGGCAGCCTTCCACCATCACACACTGGTGCCAAGTGTGATACTTCCCTATCACACTCAATCAAAGCCCCCCTGGACATGCAGCAGACATGAGGAGGCAAAATGCTATGGTCACAATGTCCATGTTTCTGTTGGGGAAACCCCGCCATCCCTCCATTCATATTAAGCAATTATATGTGAATTGTAAAATATCTCTTTCTATGCCCATAAAAATCCCAAAACAGAAAAAGAGAGCAAAACACCCAAATTAGAGAAAACTATGGATCTAGTAAAGCAACACTCTTGTGAGGAAAAGAAAAAAAATGAGGGAAATTTTCAGAATATATTGGAAGACATCCCATCACAATAATGTGACTAACAACTTGGAGTAAGCAGATAACTAGAACCACAGAAAAATATCCTTGATATAAGAAAACAAAAGCACCACATCCTAGAGCTATTGTAAGAAGGTTCTCACTGGTTCTTTAGAGAGGAAGAATTGGACATTTATACAAAATCTACCACATATAATCTAAATGTGTTGCATATATTTTATATTAACAATAGGAAATGCACTAATTCTATCTTCCATGTTTCATTCCTCTCAGAGTATCACTGCTATCTTCAGAGTCCTGAATGACTTGATGAGTAGATATCTGAACTGAACTCCATATGTTTGTACGCACACACAAAAAAATGCTGGAAACAGATCTATAGAAAGCCAGCTCACATTCTATTTATGCCTTATTGTGCTGCAAATTAAAATGGCATGTATCCACAGATGACACACTAAAACAGTAAAGACTCAACAACAGTCTTATAATGTTTAGTTAATCCAGTAAATATATTACTCTGGTACCAAAATCATTAAGTGTAATAAACACACACATCCTGTCATTCAACTTGACTTTTTTGGGGAACAATCTTTTGGATCATGTTAAATATTACCAAGTCCAAGAGTCTCCTTTAATGAAGAACCTGAGATCCAAACAAGGAAAGTGTGCACTTAATGACATATGGCTAACCGATCAGAGCTGGGATTTCAGCCCAATGTCTTTTCTCACATTTCATGTATTACTAGTTTAAATGGGGTGGGGGGGGGAAGAGGGAGAAACCAATAAAACTAATTTCCATATATAATTATGAAAGATGATTATCTTCAGTTCATACAACCTTCCCAATATTTTCATCATTTTGTATGTGTGTGCATATAAGATTTTTTTACAAGATCAGCTAAGTTCAAAGGGAAAAAACACACCTAGTTTTTAGTGACTCTAGTTATTGGTTACCCACAGCATATTGGTTGCCCATAGTTGGCAAGTTGTCTGCCCCAAATCATTCTCAGACAATATGAGCAGAAAGGAAATTTCAGAAGCCAATCTCAATTCACAGGTTCATAAATTGCTCAACAATATTCAAACCCCAATTAATGAAACTACTGACTAAAATCACCAAAGGACCCAAAACTATCTCATATACAACCCATACACATCCAACTGTATAAGAACATGCAACAAAATATGTTGACATAGCCCTTAAAGTTACCATATCCAATATATAGGATTTGAGGCATCTATTGGTTAAATAAATACTCATTAATAGCAGGGATAACATAATGAGATCCAGACATTCTTAATTCCACTGTTTATAGGTATTTCATTTCAGTCAATGGTACATGCTAGCAGATAAAATCCTACAAGTCACCACTTCATTTATACTGTATGATTCTCTTGCATCTTATTTTCAATTCAGGCTCCTCTTGTCTAAGAATATACACTGCAAAGTGCTTAAAGTGATTTAATATTTCTATTAACTTCACAGCAAATTTACATGGTAAGATTTGTATTTCACAGAAATTAAGTTTTAACTTTATTCACGAGCACCCAATTCAGAATTTTTCTGAATGGTTAACATATTTCATCAGTAGTCTGGCATCTTCCTTACTTGAAAATACAAATTTCCTCATCTCAAGATATCTAAAAAGGTGTTTTGACCTTGAGTGAGAACTACAAGGACTACATCTGAGGGGAGAACCCAATTACTGTACAAAAATAAACAATGCTGTAAGAAAATAAATAGAAATACTGCTGTTAGTACTCATAAGGACTCTATGATCAAAGTATTATATTACTAATATTATATATTAAATATTATAAATTATTAATATATAAATGTTAATATTTAGGAATCTAAATTTTCTAAAACAATTTTACTCTTCTAACAAATTAAATATGTTTCCAATTCTTAATTAGACATATTTATCATAAGAATAGTGATTTCTAATTGTGGTCCATGGAATCCTTAAGGGATTGGTACAGATGGATAGGCAAGAAAGGGAATAGGCAGAGAGGGCTGGAGTTCCCTACCTGAGCCAGTACCTCTGCTTCCAAGGAGTTGTATTATTCACAGTTGACTCAAAGCTCCTGAGAAACATTATGTATTTGTTCCAAAATTGGAATTACTTGTAGAGTACAACAGGGACAAAAAGGAGAATTGTGATCCACCACATCACTAGGACAGTCCTAAAATCTGGTAGATTGTTTCCAGTATGAAATCATATTCTCCAGCCCCGTTAGCTAATTCTGCAATTCTCATGTTCATTTCATTCTGACTCACCATATATTACTCCAGATAATCATTATATACCATTTGACTTTATGATAGTCCAACTCCATCATGCTTGCTCCTTGCAAAATCCCTAACTTTTAAATTACCTGGGAGAAGAGAACACCTTAGAGCTCTTTTTTCTCCTCATCAACATTTCTCTACATTCATCATTTATTTAGTACCCTCTTTTTATTTAGTACCCTCATTATGTGTGTTTAGTATCATTCTCTCCAATTTGTTCCAGCAATTTCCTGATCTATTATCCCCACTTGATTTTATCTCCAAACTCTCTACTACTACATTCTTTTTCTTAGATCACAAGCATTCTTATGTGTCCTTTTACAACAAACCACAATGTTCCCTTCTTCTCTAGTGAATTCTGATTGTATTTCTCCCATGAAACATCTGTATTACCTCTCTACACCATCAACAACCTTTCATAATTCAGTGTCTGCCTTCAAACATTTTCTTCAGGTTAACATCAAAGCCACCAGTGGTCTCCAGATCACCACATCTGCAGACCCATTGTTCTTATATTAAATCACCTTAATCTCAGCAGTACAGAGAATGTTAACTGATCACCCTATTACACAAATATCTCTTCTCCCTGAGCTTTTGTGACACTCCTCCACCTCACTAACCATGCCTTTTCTGATGTGTGTCCTTCCTGCTCCCTGGATAGATACATCTACCCCACAACCTCATCTCTTTTCCCATTCTACTTGCACCTCCAGGTGAAGTCAATCTTGCCTCTAAACATGAAGATAATCTATAAATCTGCCAGGTACTTTAAATGAGTGTTTTTCTGGGACCTCAAAATTACCAGGGTCCTTCAAATCTGCTCTTCCTTCTGAAATCACAGTTCTGAGAGTAGCATCCTCATCTTTCCAGTCAGCCCACTTTCTCAGATGCTACTGACCTGCAGACCTGACTCATTCACATCTGGCTCTTTTCATCCATCCCCACTAATGACCTTGTTCCAGGCTCCACTAATTCTCTTCTCCCAATAGCTACTTGTTATGGAAGCCAAAGGGCTCACTGATATCACCAAGTCATTTGTTTTCTTTCCTGGGGAAAGTAAAAGGAATTATCAATCTGTGACCCCAACCTATTGCCTTAAGGAAGATAATGCTGGGATCTGTATGAGCTTTCCCAGAAGACAGCCTGTGCATGTCATAGCACAAGGGAGTGGGGGATGTTGGCAAAGTTCCTGAAGGAAGTTAGTATGAGTCAATAAATTATGCTTCCCTTCTTTTTACTATTTCTTATCTGTCATTTTCCCAAGTGAGATTAGGGCTGTGATAGAACGTTACCTCTGACCCACCATTTCTGCTAAAATAAAAGCAATAAAACATATAAAAACAACTCCTTGTTTTCCCTTATTACACCTCCCTCTATCTGTCTGAACCAATAATCTAAGATGCCCAGCGTTGCATACAAGGCAGAGGAAAGAAGGTAATTTCCACCATCGCTTAGCCCTGTATTTCACAGAGAAAGTAAAACCTTTGAGCAGATCTCTATCTGTAAGTGTGCACTGCAGTTTCCATCTCACACATGAAAACATCATATAAGTAAGATCTGGTCCATAAGGGAAGCATCCCTAATTTTGTCAGAACTAAGATGTTTCATACCCCCAGTCTTTCATCTCCAAACTTTGCTCACCATTATTGTATCAATTTTTCTTCTATTCACTACTTAAGAATCATGAATTTTATTAGTGGAAAAATCCTCTCTCTCAAGACCAACAGTATTAAATTAAGTCAGTCCCTCTCAATTTTAATATAATAAAAATCAGACTCCAATGAGGTTAACTAGTTTTCCCAAATATTACTTGAATATCAAACATGTTAATTTTGATGTTTACAAATATGCTATGTTACTTATCTTAACCACCTTTCCATAGCTCAAAGTAACCTTTCTTCAGATGCCAGAATACAGCATATAAAAAGCTTCTGAGAGACAATGTGATTTCTAGTCGTTTTTCCTGCATGTCTCAGTCAAAGTGGATAAAATTAAACAATAAAGAAAATATTTTCACTTGTAGGCAATGCTGAATGATACTCAGGAGAAACGTGTTCCCTGTTGTAAATGTGTGTGAAGGAGGCAAAGAAATTAGAAAAGGAACAAATTGAATGTGTGGGAATAGCTAAGAAAATAAACAGCAAGATGCAGTGAAAATTATTCTATTTTATCTTTATAGAGAATACATTAAATTACATAATTATAGATTCCATGGAAATAGATATTTAAATCCATCAGTGATATTTGTTTGACTTTCTCATTTCTAGAGAAAATCAGAAGTTTATTTTGATTTTTCTTCTCACTCTTCTCTTTTCCCCCTCCCACCCAATTGGGTTGAGATACTTGACAAAGTAAAACCCTAGTATAATGGAAATTAGACTCCAGCAAAAAGAGAAGCTGTGTGGGACCTTTTACATACTGCAAAATAAAATGTTCCCATATTTTCCAAGAGGCACAGAAATAAAATCAGATTCAACTCTGTTTCTATTTTGAGTAGAGGCTTTAAACGCCATCAGCTTTGATTAATGTGCTATGTATTAGTCACCTTGAATAAATGTGTTTCATTTAAAGGGAACCAAACTGAATGTATTTTCTTAAATGATAACATGCTAATGGCTATGGCACAGACCTTGTAGATAAAGAAATCAAAACATGACTTTCCTTCCTTATAGTTCATAAATATCCAAACCACCACAGATTTATCAACCATGAGTAAGAGACTTGTGAAAATCAACTAATCAACTTCTATAACTGTCAGCTTCACATTTCACAAATAATATGCATATTGGCTTGATCTCAGAGGAGTTTTCACCATACAAAAGAGAAGTGACTATAAAAAATGTAGAAATGGATGTTATCATCCTGATTTGGATGTTATCACTAACAACTTTACTTACCACATACCAGAAACAGTCCATCATTGCCATATTTCAAAATGAGCTTCTAAAGCTTTCGTATCATAGAATTTAATGCACATGGCCAATGCAAATGACCATGAAAGCATGATTATTACGTAAGATGTTTTCTAAGCACTAGGCACATATTAATTCCATTTAATGTTCCCATCATTTCTATGGAGGTTTTTTTATCTTAGTTTTGTTATTATTTCACAATGAGGAAGATTAGGCACAGAGAGATTAGGCAGTTTTCCCACTAGCACAGAGTTAGTAAATGGCAAAGGCAGATGCCACCTCAGCAGTCCATCTCTACTGTAATATATTGTTTATTGAGAACTGAAAGCCAATACGGTGGGGGGGGGGGGATGGAATTTTAGCCTTCTCTTAAAGAAATTTTCAAACATACAAAAGAAAACAAAGTGAACAACAAAATGAATCTTCATAATTTTTGCACTATCAAGGAATATTAAAAAACTACATTACTTTTCCCTTTAGGTTTTTGTTGTTTTCATTTGCTTGATTATTGTATAGCAAATGCACAACATTATCATCAATGAAATCAGTGAGGAATAATTAGATTCAAGGAAGTAGCGCTGACACAGTCAAAGAAGATTCAAGGGGCTGAGGTCTTTCCTCACCCCTCACATAGGAGAATCAGGTGCTTTCCCCTCTGTACTTGTGGCCCCATCTGCACACCAAATGCCATGCAATTTTCAACTACTGTCTCACTAAGACTTCCCTGCCCAGATGTATTTACATACCCTCTCCCACTAATTTTAATTTGGCATGAGATAGGGTCTTGGTGTCCTGGTCCATTGCATCTAGCACCAAGCTCCCGGTTTACCCCACAATACATGCTGAAAGACTGCAGGATGGGGAAGGGAAAACAGACAATCTAATCTTCATAAAACAAGACAGTCAAGAAAAATGAAGCAATTCAACTAGACATTATTTTTGATATAAATAAAAATATGTTCAGGTTATCCTAATTATAACCATATATGAATAATCCCTTTAAAACAAAACACATTTATATTCTAATCTCACCTCTCTCTCAGTGAATCTGATCATTGCCTAAGTGTTTTGAAAGGGAGCACACAAAAGACATCGATAAAGCTTAATCTCAAGTAGGGAATAGCTTTTTGAAATTTGACCTCATAGGTCCTTTCCTTTTTCCATGAATAAGAAATGACTCTTTGCCAACAGAACATGATATAGGTTAGTGGCTATTCAGTATGACTTATAAATAATGCTTCCTGTAAATTGTGATCTCAGTTTAGAATGCATGTCAGATATAAAAAATAAAATGTGTTATGTATGTAAATGCACCTACAGCATTCATGAGTATAAATACTGAAGTGAACATTGCAAAAATCTTTCCCATTAACACTCATTTACATTGAGTAACCTTCCAAAAAGGCTAGTGATTTTCTACGTTAGGTTATTATCCCCAGAACCCAACTGCTATTCAATAAATAAAAAAATATTATTTTAAGTAATAAAATAAGAAATAAAACTTAGAATACAATAAGAATACCTAATCTCTTTAAATTGAGGTATTTAATTTTGGAAATTCTGAAATTCTCTTATGAAGAGATTCAGCAATAGGATTTTAGCCCAATTCTTTAAAAATTGATAATTATATGCACAACGCTATATAGGTTATTAGACATTTATGAGATAATTAGGTCAACTAGTCTCCACATTATCCATGAGTATGAAATTATACTTTAAATGACCTATTATATTTCCTACTCTTTGGTTATATAAATTATCTATAGTATACCACAGTCAATGAGAATATTTTATAGATCTTTACAACTATAAAGTCTACAGTGATGAGCTTCACCAATTATTAAAGACCTGGGGAAGCCTTGATACTATGAAAATGTGTCCCCATTATAAAATACTTCTAAAAACTATCCAAGTGACTCTCAAAGTTCTTTCATGTCCCATATTCTTACATAAGAGAAAATGTTTCCAATGAGAAAGAATTCTATTAGATTGTGGAACAAATTAGGTAATATAAAGATTACAAAATCAGTAAGAGATATAGCCCCTATCCTCAAAGAGTTCACAACCAAAAAACAACCAACTACAGTGAAATCATATGTGATAACCCACAAAACTTAATTCCTGGGAAATAAAATTACTCAAGTTCACAGGTAAAGAAAAATTTTCAAGGAAGTGGTATTTGTTTTACATCTAAAAATGATAGACTTTATGGAGAGATCTGGGAGAAGAGGAAAATATTCCTGCAATGTGTGGTTTACCAAGACCCAAATGTGGGAATGCACAAAACCTTCAGAGAAAAATATGACCAATTCCAGTTGGCTAGGGGAGGATGTATGTAGGAAGATGAAATGTAGAGAAATAAGAAAGGTTGTTGGCAAGTCAGGGAGTATCTAGAACTTTGGCCAGGAGTTGAAGTCAGCACAAGGATCTCACAAGCAATCAAAATAGGGTCAAAGGGTAAACTGCATAGGATGATGTACCTAGTGGATTAGAGAATGAAAATATACTGAGAATTTTAAACTAAGATAATGGGGACAGAAGAAAAAAAGATGAGGTGAATGAGAGAGAAGGTGCAAGTATGATAGAGCATGGATTGAGCATATTTGATCCTTGAGTAGAAGGGAAGACAAAAGAAGGGTAGAGGTTAGGCTTATTACTGAATGTCCAGCCTTTTTAGAAAGGAGATAATAGAGATGGTGAAGACAGATCACTAGTGAGATGCAGTGTTGATTTATAAAAGAAACAAAAGGTTCATTTTTGGGAAATGTTCTATTTGAGATGATGAGGAGCATCCAGTTAAAGATATTTGTCATGTCACTTGTAAGTGATTAGTTATAGAGAGAGATTGGAGCTGGAAGATAAAAATTAAATATGATGCCCAAAGTGCTAAGATGACCAAAAGGAACACTAAAGAACTAGAATGGACAAGTTCTAAGAACAAACCTTGGGAGCTAGAACATGTGGGCCTCAGCATCACTTTCAACATGCTTTTAGGCAATAGAATCTTAGAGAAATGACTGCAGAATTTAGTGATAGTAGCATACTATAACCTAGAATAGACCTAGTTGTCAAATTTATCAGCTGCTGGGTATAAACTTAATTTTCCTAGTGGGTATGTAGGTGTAAGTTAAAGTTAAAACCTTGGGGGTGGTAGGAATAGAAAGAGTTAGGATTTTATATGTTAATCATAACCAGAAACAGTATCACCCAAAGATAGAGTTATTTATGTGGGAGACCCTATCTTATTGTATATGCTGAATAGTACCTAGTCTGTTGAGTTAACAGAAAAGGAAAATATCTCAGAAAACAAATTGAAACAAGTGATATTTTCAGCTGCCCTTTCCAGTTTCTCCTCTTCTCAAGTTTGGTAGTATTTTATCAATGGTGAGCTAAGACCAGTTGTCATGAGACACAGAATCTGAAATGAGATGTCAAAAGAAAAATGGAGGTCTTTCTTGGGTTTCTTTGTCTGATGGAAGGAAGGAGTATTTAGTGAAGCAGGAATGTTCCTGAGAAGATGGACATTTGAATGAAAACTCATGACACAAAGGTATGTGTGCCAACAGGTTTAGAAATGATACAAAATTGGATTGAAGTTCATGAACTAGAGTGGAGAGTTTGCTTCCTACTAGGGTGATCAGGAAGTTTCTTAGAGGTGGGCTTAAGCTGGGAAGTATTTTAAAAGGTAGATATGGGTTCTAGGAGATCTTTGGGGGGACTTATAGTTCACGGTGGGTCGCCTACCAGTTTGTCGTGGCATTGTGATAGTGTTCTCTTAATTATGGAATAGCATTTTGGTACGAGAGATAATAAACTGAAGTGGAAAATCTCTAGCCTTTTCAGAAGGTTAATAAAGCTAGACTCAAGTCAAAGGGTATATTTCATACCAGAGAACTCAAGCCCGGGGATTCATGAACTTCCTTCTCTATAGTCATCATAACTAGTCCCACAGTACACAAGAAAACAGCATAGGAAGAACTGCAACTAAACCAAGGTAGCCCAGGCAACATGAATAAGCTCATAATGAATCACTTAAAAACACCCTAAGTATAGCATACCCAAATATAGCATATCTCTGTGGGTACTGTCAGATTGTTTATAGACACATGAGTATATAAAAATATGAGTTGCACATTTGCAAATATTTCTTATTATAGTCATGTTTCATATTTTGAGATATCTACAATTATGTAATCTCTAATTACAGCAGTGGTCCTCCAATGAGCACTACGTGAAAGCAGTGTCTGAAGAAAAACTAATGTTTCAAGACCCACTTCTGATATCATATTAGCAGTTTCCATGAGATAAACCAGAAAGCTTTGTTCCTAGGATTTGATCTAAAGAATGTCAGCTCTTTTCAAGAGCTTCATATTTTATTTAATCTTTATCATCAAAGTGCTATGTTTCACTGAAGAACAGAAAAAAATTTTTTTTCATATTAAATCTAATAACAAGCATAAACTAATAACTAATAATAGCTAAAGGTATACTAAGTTATCAGTTCAAATACACGTGAAGTTTTTCTGTGATTTACTGGTGAAATAAAAATTGGACTTAAGTGGCGAATAATTACAAATCAATTCAAATATCCTGTTTTTTTAAAATAGACAAGTTTGAATACAGCAATTATTGCTTTCACTGTGAATCCTTTAAACTAGGCATTATTTTCTTTGGCACACAATAGTCTTGTCTCCCTGGGTGCTCAGGGGGTTTCTATCTAGTTTCCTCTGAAGCAGAGGTGAGAAGAAATGCTCTATACACACCTGGAATTATTTCATCCACACCTGTCAGCTCTTCTCCAGGAAAAGCTGCTGCCATGGGAACATGGTTTGATTCACCTTGAAGATATTCTTTTAAAGGAATCAAAGCCCTAAGTTTTTTTTTTCCTTCATGACCCTCACCCCCCCCCCAAGGAACATACCACTATGACTTTTATTATTAAAATTGATGATAAATAGTTGCTCTGTATTGTAAAATCTCTAGGCTATCAATACACATATCTAAAACTGAAACAACTGAATAATAAACAACTGAAAATAGTTGTTTATTATATTTGTTACTAAGATTTTGAGACATTTTCTGAGCTGTGATGTAATCCCAATGGGATCCTTCTGTGAATCCTATGTGAACTATAGCACCTTCAAGAAACCAAATGAGCAAAAAAACTTTTGAAAATGCCTACACATAAACCAAGATGAAGGAAAATGCAATTAATCATTAACTTAATAATGAAATAGATGAACATTTAGAACGGAAAAGGTACACATTTTCCATATATCATTGCTGCGAAGTCAAGAAAAGCTTCAGGAAGAACTTAGGGAAAAGAAATCATTGGAAAATTAAGTCAATCTTATTCTCAAAATCTCTCTTCCCCTCATCCCTCCCTAATTAATACAAGTTGATTCCACTACTGAAATCAGGTCAAACAGTTCTTCACAGGAAAACCTCTAAAAATTTTCCTTACCATCAGGTCAGTATTTGCTAACTAACCTGTAAGACGCCATGGCCTCAGGTCCAATAACAAATTTTTTGAAGTTAATGGGGCTGAGATGGGGTCTGTCTGAGGCTCAAGAGAATCAATTGGGTAGCTTTGGGGTTTTCTGAGGGGAAGAGGCTGATGTGACTTGCTCTGAGGCTACTAGTTCATATTTCAAAATTCAGTTAACAACTCTACAGTCTTGGGACCTAGGCCTGGAGTGGTATCATCTCAGCTAACAGATATTCCTGGGTACAGACTTAAAGATACTCAGCTCAGTTCTCCTATTTTTAAAAAAACATCATTTAGTTAATTTTTATAAATCCATTCAAGGGTTGGATCCACCAATATGAAAGCAACACAAATTATTACAAGAGATAAAATAATTCTTAACTCTAAGACTTATTATCTATTAGATTTTATGATAGTACATTGTGGCAACATCTTTTTTTGACCTCTCGTTGATTTCCTACATAGAATCCTGGAATCAGTCCCTCTAGAAGTTATTTTATAAATTTCAGAGTAATTTAAAAGTCTTTTTTCCCCCTGGCACTTTGACTCCTCATAACTGAGGTAATAATGGTGCCAAATACACTTTTTTTTCTTCAATAGACAATTTTAAAAAATCCAAAAATAGTAGACTATAGCAGTTAACACAGATTCTTAGTTTATCCAACAAAGCAAATAAAACTCACTAACTACTGACAAGCTGACTCAAAATCTGCTCCTCAGGCATCTCCCTCTAGAGAGCAGCCAGGATGGCCCACCCACTGCACTTACGGGTCAGGCGGCTTGGCTCAGGTTGTGCGCTGTCCACGGACTGGGTGCTGGACACCGAGGACACACTGGAGCTCCGAACAAAGCCAAAGGCTGCCAGCTTAGCAGCTGGGAGACGTGAGTATCCAGGAGGACGAAGTCCCGATTTAGGAAGATTAGATTTTGCAGCATTTGAATTGGAGGCTTTCTTTAAATCTGCTAAAATAAACCCAAACCCCCCCCCAAAAAAAAAATCTCAGTCAAAGGCAATGTAGAGAATGGGATATACGGTGACTACTATCTCTACTCAAGCCTTTTACAACTCTTACCTGCAGCCATATTTATCATGAGGGCTTGTGTACATATCTTATGCTACAGCTAGTCAACTCTATTATCTAATGAAAGATTAATCAGGTGGCAGATTAAAAATAATCTGAAAAATGAATATTTGTAAAACATACAACGTCTAACACTCAATAAAGAACCAATATAGTAGAAAACACTTATATATGGAAATACAGATGCCAGACTGTGTGTACGGTGCACTCTTCCTCTATCAGCAGTGTCCTAGAGGAGCCATATTATGGCCAGTTGCAAGTAAAGGTGGAATGTGTACAGATATGGTTTCCTGACCCCTGATGCAAGGTTAGGAGGAGAAGGGATAGGAAGAATCTAGAGGGTAGAGGAAACAAGGAGATGGTGCTACAAATATTTCCAAATCAGGTCTGTCCTCATGCATGGAAAAATGGTCAAATATTAGAGAGGAAGTAATCATTTTTCACAAGTAGTAGTGATCCTTTCATATCAGTGATTACATCTTACATCCAATGTCCTCAATCTGTTCTCATTATCTTGTGTATTTTTAGATGATATCCTCAAAACAAAGAACATAATGTTATCTATCAGAGATACTTTTACAATAAGTTTATAGTAAATAAGTTTTGGATGAGGTCTACAGAATGATAATTTTTTAAAAGCTTCTAAAAATTAGATGGACAATTTTTCCAGTGAAACAATCATAACTGGTAAATAACAATTTTTAAAATTACAATCATTTAAAGTCTCTGGAAATTGTTCTAAGACTACATAGAAAATAAACATTTATCGATGTTTATTTCAATGAAATCGATGTTAATATCGATGAAATCTCAGTAAGAACCATGAGTCAACAGTACTTAGGATGAAAGTTTTATTTGTAAATGCCTACATTAACAAAAGAGAGAGGTATCAAATTTGACAAAGCAACCTTCTACCTAAAGATGCTAAAGAAAGATAAGCAAACTAAAATTAAACCAAAAAGAAGGATATAATAAAGATAAGGATGGAAATAAATGAGAGAACAGAAATATAACAACACAAAACCAAAGGATCCAAAAGTTGACTATTTGAATGACTAACAAAGTTGACAAAATTTAAATCAGACTGACCAAGAATAAAAGATAGAACCAAATTACTAAATTAGGAACAAAAAGGGGGATATCACTATTAGTCTTGCAGAAATAAAATGAATTATAATATAAACAACTGCATATCAAAAAATTAGGTAACCAAGCAAAATGGACAAATTCCAAAATAGTGACAAACTATAAATATGGACTCAAGAAGAAACTGAAAATATGAATATATGAATTTTAAAAAGGTTGAACTGGTAGTGCAAAAACTTTCCACAAGTAAAAGCCCAGGTACAAATGTCTTCATCAATAACTTATATCAAGCATTTAAAGAAAAATTTATACCAGTGCTTCACAAAGTATAGCTTCCCCACCACCACCGGGAACATTTCCAAATGTTCATCCTACAAGCCCAGTATTATCTTGACAACAAAACCAGATAAAAATATCATAAAGGAAGAAAATTATTGACAAAAACCTCTTGTAGATGCAAAGATCTCATCATAAAATCAGAAACTGAAACCAGTCACATCTTTAAAAAAATTATATACCAATACCAAGCATGATTTGATTCAACAATCAAAGATTGGTATATGGAAATCAGTCATCATTACATCATATCAACAGAGTAAAAAAATCTACATAAAATTCTCAGTATTTGCAGAAAAATCACTTGACAAATTGCAGCAATACTTAGGATGAAAACTATTAACAAACCAGGAATAAAAGAAAGAATTCTCCATAGGATAAGAGCATACAGAAAAAACTGATAGATAACAATATAATCAGTGGAAAAAACTATATGTTTCCACCAAAGATGATGACAAGATCTCTGTGGCTAGCACTTGAATTCAACATGGTGCAGCTGCATCAAGAACATTACATATATCTGACAGACAAACAGACAGATAGCTAGATAGAAAGACAGATGACCAAATACATATGAGAAATATATTTTGGTCAACTGACTGTCCACATACATATTTCATATAAATCACAAGATTGCACTGCTATATTAAAATAAACATTTTAAAAAGAATTAAAAATTTGTCTTCAGTTCAGTAGCAGGCATACATGAAGACAGAGCAATAGCTCTTTACACAAGCTCTGTCACATCTTCACTTTTAAAAGACCTGTGTCAGAGAACTTGGCCTATCATTGTGTGTCTTCTACAAAAGATATTTCTTTCTTTTTTTTTTTTTTTGAGATTAGGTCTGATATTTTTTGCCCATGGAACCGCAGGCTCCCATTGCCCGTGGTATCACAGACTCAAGCAATCCCCAGTCTCAGCTTCCAGGTAGCTGGGATTACAGACACGCGCCACCGCGTCCAACTATTTTTTGGGGGGGACTAGGTCTCGCTATGTTGTCCTGAGTGGGACTCGAACCACGATCCCTAGCCCCAGTCGCTTCATAGGCTGAAGCTTACAGGCACGAGCCACCATGCCCGGCTTACAAAAAGTCCGGCTTCTAAAAAGCAGGTAAAATAAACATTTTGTACAGCAGATCAAAGACCCTTGTAAATGAATGAAATGATAATGGGAAATGAGTTTAAATAACTTCAAAAATTAATAAACAAAAAAATCTCGGGTCAAATATTCAAGTTCTGTGCAAATAAGCTAAGTGAATTCACTCTAATTTTTTTTCTTTACCAAAGCTTTATATTCTGGTATAATTTTGTAAAAAAGGAAAAGAAAGAAAAAATCTCTTTTGAACAACAAAAGAGATTTTCAACCACTGAATGTTTTAAAGATGTGTTGATCTTACAAAGTAATATCATTTTTCTTTTGAAAGATAAGTACTTCATATTTTGATGAGACTTGAAGAACTGTATTTCCTTTTTTGTATTGATTCTCCTTTAAATATGACTTTACTGCTAGAAATATCTCAACCTAGAATCAGATTATAGTACTTTTAAGGTTCAATAATATATAAAAATCAATTCATTACTATCCAATATTCTTTATATCCCAAGAAATGAAACATAGAATTTAATAAAATAAATGTAAAATAATCCAATTTAATATGCATTCAAGGCACCTACCACTAGCAAAGCACTTCACAAGATACTGTGAGAATTTTTTTTAAAAAAGGAAAGTGTGGTCCCCAAATGACACTTATAACCTGCTGGAGTAGAGGTATCTGTGCATTCATAAATAATCATAGTCTAAGAGGAAGGAGTGAGGAAGGCAAGAATAGAGGTGAGAGTCCATGCATTAGAAGAAAAGAATTAAATGTAGGCAAAATCATCAAATAAAATGATTCAGAGTTTTCATTCAAGGTTTATTTATTTATTTTTTTTATAATTTCACACTTTGTGATTCTTTTTTCTTTTTTTTGTTTATTTTTTCTGGTATATTTTTATATACATATAGACTATGTATAGCCATATGATTTACTACATTTATAATACATATTACTAAACTAGTTTTTAAATCTTACTATAGGTCTTCCTACTTTTATAGTTCCTTCTTTCACATATTTTGTAGATAAGTGGCTTGTTTTGTTCAAATGACTGAGAAACAATTTCTTACTCACCTCGTTAAGAATTATGAACAGACAAGCTGACATTTTTCACCAAGTTCCCTTAATGCTGGGAAGTAGTAGACAAATTCTTCAGAACTAAGGCATCAATTCCCCAAATGGAGAAAAGAAGAACAAATTAAACAAAACAATGGCAGTGATATACTTCAGGATTGTGCTGAAGATCTGAATTTAATATAACTACTACCCAGTGTATAACTCAGGCAAAAGTCAAACTCTCTGAACCTCAGTTTCCTCACATAAAAATGAGGCTTAAGTCATCTACCCAATATAATGGTAGGAGAACAATCACATCCGAAGAGCTCATCATCTAGCCTGGCATGCAGTAAAAGCACAAGAGATGATGGCATTATTGCTGTTGTTACCCATAACACAACTGCTGCAGTTGCAGAAAACATCTCCCCAGCAAAAGAGAAAGATAACTAGAAAATAGCTACCTTCCAAGATGGCTCTTCAATGATCCTGACTGGTGAGATCAATATAATTCATGCACATAACAAAGTAGGACTTCTTACATGAAGTCTAAAGGATGTTGCTGATTCTCCCTGCGCTTTGGATTGCTCATCTAGGGCAAAGTCAGTCATGCTATCTGAATATTTAAGCATCCCTGTGCTGTGGTCCACAATGGAGAGGAACTAAGGTCTCCTGTCAACAGCCAGCACCAATTTGTCGACCACATGTAATGGCTTCATCTTGGAAGCGTGTCTTCCTTCTTCAGTCAAGCCTGACATATCAAGGGAACTGTAGACTTAACTGAATCTGACTACAACTTCACAAGAGGGTCCAGTCACTGTCATTTAGACAAGCTGTTCTTAAATTCCTGACTCCCAAAATCATTGGATGACAAACAATTACTGTAGCAATAAGTCACAAGGTTTTGGGACAATTTGTTATTCAGTAATATACAACCAAAAGAGATGCTGGCACCTGGAAGAGGTAGGTGTTTAACCATAACAATAATATACTTATATATAATAGGAGTGACTGTGAAATCAGATAGAGTAGAAGTTATAAGGAACCTGAGGAGAGCATTATGAAAGACTAAAGGACTTCAACAGATTTGTAGGATAAGCATATGAACCCTGAGGGAAAAGTCAGTGAGTCACTGAGGGCTAAAAGGAAGTGAGAAAATTGACTGTGAGAAAATCCTTGTTAATCAGTGGTGGAAAGTTAGCAACAATGCTAAATGCCTTCCTAAGGATTGTATACCTTTATCTAATGACCTTAGGACTCCAACAAAGAATTTTGCTTAGAGGGCCAAAGAAGGATATCCCTTCTGGTAAAGTGGAAGAGTACAGGGATAACTAAAGATGTTAACATAAAGGAACTGATCAGCATAAAGTAGATAACTTATTTTGAATGTTCCCATCTTCTCCAGATAACAGTCAAAATGAAGAAAGGGATTCTGGGCAATGAGCATTATCTGAGATGCTGGCAGGAAAATATCATTTAATAATGAAGCAAAGAGGTGACTAAAACCTTGGCAAGACTTCAAAAAGATCAAGGAATTGCCTCAAATAACTGTTACACAATAAGGCTTAGAGATAAATTAAGGCTATTGTTCCTTCCGGACTTACCTAGCAACTTCAGCATGCAATACAGCTGTAAATCTTAATATAGGTAGAAAAGTCCGGCAGTGTGGAGGGTGATGAAAATGAAAGACATGCCTAAGTTGTGGGGAGTGAGATGCCAGAGGGTAGGGTAATTCTCTATCAACTGAGAATGAGTCCAATATTTTAGCAAAAACAAATCATTAACACCTAAAAGAGAAGATCTAGAACAACCAAATAGTCACAGACACAAGGAAATGTAGTTGAATACCTGCCTCATGTTATATGTAAAAATTAGTTCAAAATAGATGACAATTCTAAATGTAAGTGATAAAACTATAAAGCTCTTAGAAGAAAATAGAAATGAATATTCACAAACTTGAGTTGGGCAAAGCCTTCTTAGCTATAACAACAAAGATATAAACAACAAAAGGGAAAATAGCTAAATTGAATATTCTCAAAGATTAAAGTATTCTATTTCAACTGATTCAATCAAGAAAGCAAAAAAATCATCATCCACACAATGGGGGGGGGGAATTATATATCCTATATTGTGATAAATTTATATCACAATAAGGAACTTATACTGAAAATATATAAAGAATCCTGGGGAGTACATGATGTGAATATATGTATATATAAATTATTTAAAATGAAAAAATAAAGAACTCTTAAAACAGTAATAGAAATACAACCCAGTTTTAAAGTGGGCTAAGTATATACAAGGACAGGTGTCATAAATGAAGAAGATACACAGGCAGCCAACAGTACATGCCTTTTCCAACAGGCAAATGAGCATGTAGTCTATATCAACAGTTACCAACCTTGTACAAATCAAAGTCACAAACAGATAATGCTACACATCAAGAGAGCAATATAATAAAACAGCAGGTTATAACATATGTGAGAGAAGTTGGAGGGAAATTAAAGCCTTCAAGCATTAGTGGTGGGAATATAAATGGCACAGTCACTTTGGAATATAGTCTAATGATTCTTCAAAAGGTTAAATGTCGAGTAGCTATCACCCATAAAACTCAGACATCCTCCTCTTGGTATATACTCAAGAAAAATTTTAAAATTGTATATAAATGTTCACAGTGGCATTATTGGTAATATGCCAAAAATGAACAAAGAGTCCTAAGTGACCATCAACTGATGAATTCATAGATTAATCAAGAGATATCCATACAGTAGAATATAATTCAGCACTTAAATTTGGTATTGTGGTCTCCCCTAATGTATTTGCTGAAGTGATAATCCCCAGTATGATTATAATTGGAGATGGATCTGGAAGGAGGGAGCTAAGATTAAATAAGGCCCTAAATAGGACTTTAATATGATAGGACTGGAGTGCTTAATAAAAGAAGACACCACAGAGCACACATACTTTCTTCACATGCACAGAGAGAAAGACATGTGAGGATACAACAATAAGGTGGCCATCTACAAACTGAAGAGAGATATCTCAACATAAACCAATGCTGCTGGCATCTTAATCTTGGACTTTAAGCCTGCAAAACTATGAAACAATAAATTTGTTATTTAAGTTCATAGTACTAGATTCTGACAGCACAAGAAGACTAAAGCAGGACTGAAGTTTTGATACATGCACACATTGAGTGAACTCTGAAAAGATGATTAGATTAAGGCAACTGAAAGAAACCAGACATATGCTGTATAAGTTCATTATATGAAGATCCAGAATAGGCAAATCTATTGAGACTGAAAGCAGGAGAGTCATTGCCAGAGTCTGGAGTTTGAAGGAAATGAGGAGAGCTTGATAATGAGTACACAGTTTCCTTCTTTTGGAAAATGGTCTTTTTTTTTTTTAATCTGAAATCATTCCTTTATTACATCTATTTGTTTTTAATCTATTTTTTAAAATGAAATTTTTATTTGCATAAAAGCACAGATTACCACCTTGTGGCTTTAAATCACATACAACTTCTAATACTGATACTGGGTATTGCTTACACAAAGTTAATTCTTTTTTTTGATTGAAAATGTTCTGAAATTGACAGTGGCAGCCTGGTGTCTCTGAGAGCTGTTTGTTGGTGGTGCACTCCTGGCAACCACTCCTGAGAATTGCTGCTGTTCAGCACTCCTAGTGACAGGTTATTGATATTCCGCTTGCCTGGGAGATACAGGCTGAGTAATATAGCTGACCTGTCATGGCCACATTAAACTTTGTTTTTCCCTTGTAAAATTTTTTTTTTAAAAATTGACAGTAGCAATGGCAGCACAACTCTAATAAACTATACCCATTGAATTTACACTTTTAATGGTTTGCATTTATGAATTATATGACATTTGAATTATATTGTATACAGCTGTATACAAATTATACTGCAATACAGCTGTTACTTGAGACAGAGAGCACTAATGCTAGTTAGCTGCTTAACTAAACCTGACAAAGATATAAAGAGGCAGAAATCAGGCAGATGACTAGTTCAGCCTTTCTCAAACCAGAAGACTGAAATAGAAGTATTGAAGTGTCAGTCAGTGCACAGTCACTGAGACTAACATGAAAGGTCAGAGAATGAAAACTGACTCAAGGAAAGAGAAAAAGAAGAAAAATGAGGAGAAGGAAAAAGAAGAGGAGATGAAAACTGCAGGGCCTCTGGTTTCACTCAGATAAGTGAAAGGATGGCTCTGGACATCATGCTAACTAGCAAAATAAGTTAGGCCTGGTTCCTGCTAGCACAACATCAGACACACTCCCAGACAATTCCAATATAACATACTCAGTGGCATGACAGAAAAAAGGAACCTGGAGATGTGTGAGCATGGGGCAGCTGTGCCCAGCATGGGCTGACTGAGAACGGGTTCTTGGGCGAGGTTAATGTGGGCTACCTCATAGAGGATAAACAGGATTAAGTGGAGTTAGGAATCGAGAAGGGAATTCCTCAGAGAAATTAGCTCAGTGTCTGAGTCGCAAAGAGAGAACCTGAGGAAGAAGCACCCTGGAAGAATTCAATGGACACTGAGGTGTTTGGTCTTTCTTCCTGCCAATAGGCATGCAGAGCCAATGAAGAGTGTTAAAAGCATGCAAATAAAGTTCAGTTTGCTGTATGGATGGTGGGTCAAGAGAGGCAGAACTGTTGGGAGACAAATCCAGAGGGACCCAGTAAGGAGGAGTTCTGAGAGCAGGGATGGAATGGGGTGGATATGTGAGTTACAAAATCAGTTATGCTGATTGAATAATTCTAGGGGTGGAGGGTGTTATAGAAACAAGAAACAGCCTATAAACCTGAAACACCAAGGCTAAGCCATGTAGTACTGAAATCACTCACACATGGAAGTACAAAAATTGGTTGGAATATTAGGACAATTTTTCCCTGAAAAAAAAGCTAAACAAACTGGTCAGAAAACCCCATGGATGCCTCTGCTACAGAGAAGCTGGACAATCTGTGGCTTCTTCCCTATGATTAGCAAGTAAACCCCAGCAAAGCACACAATGACAACAAACAGGGTGATACCAGAGGCTCAAGTTGACTAGATGACCTAGTGGCTTAGATCCTAAGTGTGTGATGAAAATTCTATTTAGCAAGAGGTAAAAGGAAAAGCACAAAAAAGCTTTGGCAAACAACATTACTGTGTGCTTATGACCTTGGAATCAAGAACAGAGGAAAAACTGGTGGTTCACTAGCATTTTTGTACAAGACAGAAAGGGAACTGGTGACTGCTTTGTCTTGCTAACTTTTTTGGGGTTGTGAAAAGATTTGGTCTACAATAAAAAAAATACTATGCTAAATGAGCAATAACCTGCACAATCAAATAAGGTTACTTATGCAATGTGTCTTTAATTATAATCCAAATATTTAGTCTTACTTTCTTACTATAATTGAAAAACAGAAACTAAGTGTTTGGAGGATTATTAGAATAGTCAGGATCTGTTCAAATTTTTTTCTATCACCTAAAGTGATTGTATTTAATTCAGAGATTCACAAATGTCCAATGATGTATTTTTCCATGGTATTAGAATAAAACCAAAACTAGAAAGAATTAATCTGTGTATACATATCAGTCAATGTGTAAAGGAAATAAAACAGGTGAGAGAAGGGATTTAGGAGGGAGACAATTCAGGAACAGGAATGAAAGCGTACACAACTGGGACATAGCAGGAGGTACAAGTAATGTAAACACTACAAAATGTTACCACTGTGGTTAAACAGATATGCTATACAGAAGCTCTTTAAAAGGTATGTTAACTCCAGGGGACCCTGTACCAGCATATCTTACAGAATCAGGAGAGCTAGTAATTTAATTTTAACTGATTATAAATCAACTCATGCTACTATATTATATATGTGGGTTGGTAAAGCTCAGGATCCTGTTTAGATTAATGATTCTGAGGAAAATCACCAGTCTCAAAGCTAATCAAAAGTAATAATATTTTTATGAGCAAATACAGTTAAGTCATCCGTTTTCTGATAAATAGCTTTAGCATTTCAAAATAGAAGAAAAATTAAAGCAGTCTGTATATTTGCTAAGGAAAACACTTATAAAATTATAATATGATGAAATAACATGTCTTTTCCATAGAGTTTATTGAACCACAGACTCTTATGATTTTACAGAACTGATGAAACAGATACACTTACAACACTAACCGGCACCTTACGAGATACTGACATCAACATTGACTATATGTAAAATAGGAGACTATCAGTTGGTGGTGGATAAAAAAATGATATTAATTTTTTAATATCTCTCAAGTCAAAATGTCTTAAAATTAGAGAAATTAAACTTGAAAAACTAATTAAAAATTATTGAATTCTATTAAGTGTTTCAAATATTTGAACCTAGAACACTAGAGAGAAAGAGACCAATATTCAGTGAGCTAGATATCTCGACAATTTCTGACTACAGAATCTAGATGAAGGTCCAGGCTGTCAGGCCCGGGAGGAATACAGTCTGCAGCAGATGTGAAAGCATTGCTGCAGTAGAGAAAAAGCCTGTGCACCCCCACCCTAGACCTGGACAGAACACAGAGTCCAGGAGATGCATCAGAGGGTCCAGTAACAGGAAGACACTGTTACTCCTGCTCCATAATTTCCTTTATCTGGGTATGCAGTGTTCAATAACCAAATATTTATGTTCCAACTTTCCAAACTCCAGGATAAGAGGAAAGAAATTTATTTAGAATTTGATCAAATGAACTTCAAGTTTAGCCAACTTGGTAATAGGAGTGAGTGATCACAGGATAAAACAACAGAAAATTAAGAAAATAAAGAGAAAACCCTAAGGATATAGAAAAGAACTCAGGTAACAAAATATATCTTTCTTAAAAAATCTCTAATTGTATCCTCAGAGAAATTTGGGGAGCTATTATAACAATAAAATCAAGAACAATATGCTAGAAAAGAAGCAATCAGAAACATGAAAACACTCTTGGAAATTTAAAAAAAAAAAAACAGAACAACAATTCAACAGAATCATTAGAAAGGAAGTCCATATGGGTGATTTGGTGGTAGGTGTGGTGTGGCAAACATTATTGTGGTAATAAGTCTGAGGAATGTGATTCTCCAAAATCACATCCAATGTTAGAAACAAATGTTACCTCAAAAAAGAAAAAGGAAAAGAAAGTTATTATTCCAATGAGATTGAACGAAGGAGGAAAGCATGAAGAAAACAAACGAAAGAAAAAGTGAACACTTTGGAGATGCAAATAGCAAACAATAGCAAATTCCACAAAGAAAGAGAAAACGAAGAAAGATAAATTAACAAATTAGAACTTAAGGTGATTGCCCAAAGCTGAAAAGAAACACAAATCCAAAATCCAAAATCAGACCTATATCAGTGTTCTGTGTGTGTATGTGAACACTGATTCCAAAAGAAACTATTTCAAATAGTCAAATAATAGAAAATTACATTTAATTTAGTGAATACAGAATAAAGACAGTTTCAACAATTGTAAAAGTTTGCATTTGCTTTCCTCAAAATCTCTTTGGAAAAAAACCAGTCTATTCCACGTTAAAATAAACAAGGTAACCAAAGAGGAGGAATTCATGAATCCCAGAAGCATAAATGAAGGAAAGCTCTACAAGGGCAACATCTATTTGAGAAAGCAAACACACCTTAGAATCAAATTTCAGAGGGAAGCACCAGCATATAAAAATGAAGAAAGAAAGTCTCTTCAACAAATGATGTTGGAAAACTGGACAGTCACATGTAGCCACATGGAGCAAAATTAATCGAGACCACCCTTTCATTAATTCAAAATGGTTTAAAAAGACAGATTACATCAGAAACCATGAAATAGCTAGGAAAATATTCAAAACACTCCATGACTTTGGTTTCAGCAATATCTTTTGAGTCTTAACTCAATGGCAAGGAAAACAAAATAAAAATAAACAAATGGGACCTCATCATACTAAAAAGTTTCTGCACAGTGAGAGAAATTACCATTGCAATGAAAAGAGATGCTACTAATGGGAAGAAAACATTTGCACATCATATATCTGACAAGAGCCTTAGATATTTAGGATCTACAAAGAGTTCCTAGAACTCAACAAAAAGAAAACAACCAAGTCAAAACTTGGGCAGAAGAGTTAAATAGGCACTTCTTCAAATATGACATACAAATGGCCAATGGACACATAAAAAAATGTTCAATACCTCTTATCATCAGTGAAATGCAAGTCAAAACCACAAGATACCATCTCACACCTGTGAGAATGGTCCACATCCAAAAACCAATGTGTGTTGGCAAAGGTATAGAGAAAAAGAGCCCTTCTACACTATTAGTAGGAAGAAAGACTGGTCCAATCCCTATGGAAAACAATATGGAGATTTCTCAAAATATTAAAAATAGATACACCATATTATAAAGCAATTTGATTGCTTGGTATTTATCCAAAGACACAAAAATTCTAATTTGAAAGAATATATGCATACATATGTTCATCTCAGCACTTTTTACAACAGCTAAGTGCCTAACAACAGCTGAACAGAAGATACATACATACATGCATGCATGCAATGAACTACTACTCAGCTTTAGAAAGAGACAAACTTCCCATTTGTGAAGGTTGCATGGAAGTGGAGGGGACTGTGATAAGTCAAATAACTCATTGGAGAAAGATAAATACTGGGCTATTTAACTCATATGTGAATACAGATAAAACGAGGGAACAGACAAAACTAAACTAAAAACAAACACTAGAATTATGACTACAGAATTGGGGCTATTAGAGGGTGCAGTAGGGGGTAGAAACAAAAGGGGGAGTGTCAATGGTCTATGACAAAGGACTACTGGTGCTTTGGTGGTAGTTGTGGTATGGTAACAGAGCACAGAAGAGGCATGAACTATTACCCTAAAGTATATATAACACTGTAAACAAATGATATCTCAATAAATAAACTCAGGACACAATGGATGTTCAATAAATATTTAGTGATGATTCTATTCTTTACTCAAGCTCAACCTACTCAAACCACTTAATGCTTTCCAACCTCTGAAACTATGCTTTGAAATAACATTTTATGTGGCTTTTATTGAGGCGAAGATCATATAAAGTTAAATATATAGTCCCTTTCTATACTATATAAAATCTAAAAGACAAGATTCATGATAGCAGCTCATACACAATAACAAACCAGACAGATATTTGAAATCCACATTGACTAAGGTCAAAAATAGCAGGACAAAATATATCTAGATAACCTCAACTTCACTATCATTTAAAAAAATGAACAAACGGATTAGCTAATCACTAGGACTCACCCTTCAGTTGAGTGCCATTAGAATTTGTGATAGGTTCTTACCTATAGTTCAGCTAGAACTTACTTTTTATTCTTTAATTATTTCCCTTATTATCTAGTCTAATATGAACTTGACTGGCAGAACCAAGGAGTCAATCAAATCCACCTCCTAAAATTTCTAACAACCCAACCCCCCCAACATATACACATACACACCACTACCATGTCAGAGGGACCATCATTTTGGGTAGACAGCAGCAGTTTGTCTACTTAATCCTTTTTAAGACACCCTACCCCACTCCTAACCCTTGATCCATTCTCCCAACTTCAGTCCAATACCTTTAAAAATAAAATATTATTTCCATTTAAGTATTACTTATCATAAATTAAATATATTACTTCCATTTAATGCACCATCTTGCTTTTAGTTTAAAAGTTAAAATAAGTTTGCCATACCATCATAACCTTCTGCCTCTTTTCTCATCCTTCCCCTCCCACTCTATATTCCAGTCACACCAATCTTCCCGTGCACCATGGCTTCCACCTAAAATACCCTTTCTTACATTTCTACCATCTTCTCATCCCTTTGTTCCATTCTATGTCTTTTACACACACACACACACACACACACACACACACACACACACACACACTCTACATCTTAGAAACTTTCCTGGACCTTCACTAGAGGATAGATACACCTCTGTTTACCTGAGCTCAAAGACTTTGCCATCACAGAATTCAATTACACCATAGAATGACTTTTATATTCTAGGTGCAACAGAAATTTGACACATAGTAGGTGCTCAATAAACATTTATATAATGTGTAAATAATGTTTCTCTAATAGATAGAGAAAACAGTTGTTAGCTGGTGCTCCAGCCTAGAGTTACTGAAATTGTCTATGTCTGGACTGAGGAGACATGAATTTTTAATAAATTTCTTTGGGGCATTATTAGGCATACTTGGTTTCAATGAAAGTAAGCCAAAGATACTTTGGTAGCACAATGAGAATACAAAGCTTTGGGTGCACAATGAGAATACAGTCATTGTCAATGTCCATTTCAACAGTATAGGGGGAAAAGTAACACTGAAATAAGTAAGGTAAAAGCCAAAACAAACTGGATTCCTCTGAAACCTCAAAGATAAATTTCAAGGTCACCCAGGGTCATTAAGACACCAAGGGAACAGCAATGTGACCAAGCTCTATTTTACTATCTGAGTAATCCACCTGTTTGTCTTCTGAGAACATTTCCCACCTGATTTAATTAATCTTTAATAGATGCTATAGTTATTACAAAATGAAGCAAAACAGTGGTAAAACTAGTGAACTGTGACTTAGATGATGTTAATTAAGCTGTTCTCATTCTAGGAATCAACACTTTTTTTCGTTCTCCTTCTCTTCTTTGTCTTAAAATAATCAATGCTCTTCATCTATTCCCAGGTCCTCCCTTGGGATTGTGAGTTATTTGCCACCTTCCTGGGGATTTTGTTCTAATGGTTACTACCACACCCTTCACTTTCTCTCCACAGGACACTCTCATTTCAAACTACTTGAGACCTGTCCTACCACACTCTAAAAAAATAAAACAGAACTCGACCCTGCTCCCACTCCAATTAGTACCTGTGGCTCTTTTTCCATCAGCACATTTTTAGAACAGCAGTCTATTCTCATTGCTTCCACTTCCTCACTGTTCATTCATTTTTCAACCTACTAATATGTGACTTCCACCCCCACGTTGTACTAAAATTGTTCATTCAAAACTAGGTCGCCAACTGCTTCCTAATTTCCAATTCCAACAGTCTTTTTTGCATTTTCATTTGTCCTTTCTCCTGAGAAACAGTTTTGACCATTTTCTACTTTGGAAACTCCCTCTTCCTTAGACTCAGATGCCACATTTTTCTAGTACCCCTACCCCCAGTTTTCTCTCTTGTAGACATCTTTCCTTAGTTACATCTTAGATGTGTGTATGAAGTCCCTTTCCTGGCTTTTTCCTTTGTCTACTTTCTTTCTCTTTCTCCATGAATCTACTCATTCATTCTCATGAGTTTTACACACATTACATTTCAGAAACCTTCCTGGACCTTCACTCACATCTAAGAGGTAAGGACCACATTTATATCTTTCACTCAGACTTTTCTCTGGTTTAAATTGTCTCCTCGAACATCGCCTATGAACCTCAAATCCCACATGTGTGAAATAACCATCTATATCCCTCCATCAGTTCTACAAAGATTCCCCTTGTGTGTTTCTTATTGAGAAGCAGGTCCTTCTAAGCCCAAAATAACAACCCCTCCCTGAAAAGTATACAGTTGTCCCTTACCTTTTCTCAGCCTAGCAAATTCTTATTTATCCATCAAAATTCAGCTCAACTCACCTCAATTAAAAAATCTTTAATCCCTCTCTGCCCAAACTAAACTGAATCTCCCTCTTCATGTGCATTCTACATGTCTCTACCAAGTACTTCTTTCTTCCCATTGTAATTACTAATTTATCTCTCTTTATTCCTATAAAGTCAAAGACTATATATAGCATATATTTAATATAATATATAATATAACTTAATAATTTAATAGATATAATGTGTATTATATAACATATAGTGTGTATATATAGTATATTTAATTATATATTATTTATTAATATATATAATTTGTACCTACTAAATACATTGACCAGCACCTGGCCCATAAGAGGTCCTTAGGAATTCGATAATGATTAGTTGAATAAATAATATATTTAATAAAGGAATAAATGAATGGATCCTATCATTTCAAAGGTTGAAGATAAGATTCTCTTAAAAGCCAATCCAAAAACTAAAGCCTATAGGCCAGCCATTTATTTTGGTAGAAGTGTTACACTGAAACATGGTAATGTTCATTCATTTGTTTATTATCTGCACTTGCTTTTGCATTACAACCTCAGAGTTCAATAATCAGGGTAACAGAGATGGTCCCACTGAGCTTAAAACAACTTTCTAGGATCTTTAATTTGCCCACTCCTGCTCCAAACCATCTCAGGACCTTACCACCTATCAAAAATAAGAAAAGAAAAGAAAAGAATAAATACTGCAACCCCCACTGTTATCAACATGGACTCAACAGGTTATGATGTCATAAATCCCTCTATTTTCATAAACTGTACATTGCAGTGGGGGTAAAGATAAAAAACATGTAAGAGCAAAAGCAAGATCACTACAGACCATGATAAACACATGAGGAAAACAAACAGGACAGTATAAGAAGTGCCGAATTTGGAAGTGGTACTACAAAGCCAGTCTTTTTCTCTGGGTCAGTGACAAATATATTGAGATCTAAAGAAAGAGACAGAACCAGCCTTGGAGAGTGTTGGAGAAACATTACAGAAAGCAAGAGAGGTACACAGGACCAGTGGACCTGCCTGAGGAGCAAGTGGAGGCCAGGGGGGCTGATGTGCTGCAAAAAGAAGGAAAAGGATGGAAACAGCTGGAGGGAGGAAGCAGTAGGAGCCTGGCCCTGGAGACCCTGGAGGTCAGCTGAGGCATTTAGGTTTGTTGATTACTTTGTGAACATCAGGAGCAATACAGAAAGTTTCCATCCAATTCTTTCAACAATCTAATATTTTAGGTTCTGATACTCATTTTAGTATCTCATTTTCTTATTCTCATTTTAGAAATGAAAGACCTGAGAGACACAGAGAAGTGTAGGCTGAGCTACAAATGGAGAATCTGGGCTGAGAACTAGGGTCTCGCTAGGGCAGTCTCCAGAATAAGAACTGTGTTGCTCACTTGTGTACTACTTTCCCTGAAATTAAGCATGCCTAACAATGCCCTGGAGAAATATATTAAAAATCCAAGTCTCCTCAGTTCAGACATAGAGAGGCAGTTTCTGTGATTCTAGGGTGAAGCACCAGGTAACCACTATTGTTTTCTATTTATTTAGAGTCATATAAGCTATGTTATCTTATTTTTAAATTAAAGGCTTATGGACTTTCATCATTAATCTCTTGGAGCCTTCATGTTTTCCTCACTAGTTTAACTGAATGCTGAATAACACATAGTAGTTGATTTTAATGTAGCCAAATCTCTGGTTCAGGATCCTGACCTGTAGACTACACAGTCCCCCTATCTGTTGCCCTTCATTCCTGCAGTACAGACAAGACCCTCAACTTAAATGTCATCATGGTCACAAAAGCAATATATGGCATTATAAAAATATGAAAAAGTCAAAAGCATGATTATCTCATATATGTACTGTGATAGACTCATCTTGCTGGTCTCAAAGCATTATCTATTCATACCACTCCTTATACTGTCTCTTTAAAAACTTAAAATTATGCTAATTCTCTATTTAAAATCAAAAGAATTATAATTAGCTATTAAAAAAATACTCCAAACTCAGCCTGACACTGTAAGCCCATGACAAACTGGCTCCAACCTACTCAGCTGGCTGTCTCCAGGGACACCCACAGAACTAGTTCCTCTTTCCTAAGAAACTACTGTTACCTATAGCTCTGCCATGTTTTTCCTGCATGGACATCACTTCTCACCTTGTATCTCATGATTTTTACAAACCCAGCCCCAGTTCAGCCTTCTAATTGTCAATACAGGATAAGCTCCCCCCTCAGATCCTGGCCCTTCCAAAACTACAACACATGACAGTGCTTTCCACAGAACCAGCGCTAGGAGCACATGTGCTGAATGCATTATCATGTCACTCGGTTGCCCTTTTTCTATCACTAAGCGCTGCTAGAATGCGGAAAAGTGGAGTAAGTCCATATCCATCTACTATTTAGGGCGCCCACCATATTCCATGTATTAATCCTTCAAGAAACTTAAATTCATTAAAAAGTAAAACTAGTCTAATACAAATCAAGAATTCAGAATTATATGCTTTGACAGTGAAAAGGTAAACTTCATGAAATGTATGCTGTCACTTTAGAATTCTTACTTTAGAAATTAAGTGTAACATTTGTTACATTTTTTAATTGCTAGAACCATTCATACCTCTCAATAAACATTAATTCTAATTGTTTTTTATACTTGTTTGTCCCAATCAAGTATGCTTGCTCTTAAGATATACTATATTAACTTAATCTACATTTAAAAATTTAGTAGAATTCACCCCACCAATTTAAATAAGAATGGTCACAGAGGAAAATTTACACTGTATATTAACTCTACAATAAAAACCAGTTTTAAGAATTCATAACAAAACTGAATATAAGCTGGCAAAATTATCCAAACTTTTCTTCTGACTGAATTTCTCTATTTTCAGAATGGAATATTCACATTTCATCTTTGAAAATACCTATTCTGATACTTAAATTATAAAAAAATATATAATTCAGGTTACACTGACAGATACAAAGACATCACGCTTTTATCAACACTGGGTATATTTTTCTATTTTTTATCAGGGGAGCGTGCTAAAGTAGTCCTCCACTACCACAAATTAATGCAGTTAAGTTTCCCATATTTGGAGATGTCACAGGATAAGTGCAATGGATAAGCCTCGCCCTGGGAAAACCATCTTCATGATCATGGCATCTCCTCTGCCAGGTGATAGATATACTTATTTTCAGGAGCACAAATTAAATTCTGACATGCTGTACACTGGACAAATAAACATTTTTATGTAACATTTTAGGTCATGAGGGATGTATCCTTCCTTTATGAAGTAAAGGTACCGCAGTACAGTAAGATTTAACATAGGAAATTAAAGTTTGCATCAAGCCTAAGGTTAAAAACATGGACACCAAGATACCATAAACTCAACTTTCTACTCTATAACATATAATCCTCAAGTTTCAGGACAGGTTATTTGACCTAAATTCATTCCCTTCACTTATAATACAAAAGATAACAGCAGTGTCTAACTCACTGTTAGGTTGCACTGGTCAGTACAATAGGTATTACGTAACTCTACCCACATGTACACACAGCAAAATGCATGAATATTCACACAAAGCAAAATGAATAAAAATATAATTATTCATGATGTTTCAAGTCAGATATTACCATCAAATAAGTTATAAAAACCCTTTAGTTTCAGAACTTTTTGAATTTTAGAATTGTAATAATTGGAATTTAAGACTATCGGATATATGTCCTTATTTTTAAATTAAAAGTTTATGCCCCTTTCACTATTAATCTATTGTATTAATGATTAATGATAAATCTCATTTACTCTCACTGGTTTAACTGAGTGCTGAAAAACACAGAGCGGCTGATTTTATTGTAGCCAGATCTGTTCACATTTACTTTTGTGATTTGGGCTAACACAATAAATGTGAAATAAGTGACTATTGAACAAAAAGGTGAAATTTTCTCTACATCTTTCTGAATTTTAATCTCGGGTGTACTTCATGCCTTGCTGTGAGATGATTTGCTGTCATGATGGAACAAAATGAGTGATTCTTCAGACAGGTGTCAGAAGTAAGTCAAGATAGAGGTGGGCATTCAGAATAGTCTGGAATCCTAGATGTATGGTTTGTTCTTATTTTTTATTCCAGAAGGATAGCATTCAGATACTTCCCTTCATTCCCAAGAGACTTTGAAAGTTAAAACCTCCAAACACTCAACTGAAGAGAATTTTTTTGTTGTTGTTGGATAACAGCTTGGCTCTGATATAATGAACCTTGTAAAATAAAAAAGAAAATAGTATTTGAGAAGGAAGGGAGTATCTCTGAGGAAAACAAAGAATTTCTGCAGAAAGAAATAAGTCAGCAAGGTGTGCTGCCAGGGCAGGTCTTGAAAGCTCTGTTGCCCCTAAAGGGGGAAGGCCAGCTGCCTAATAAGAGCCATGTGAGTGAGCAAGAAAATTGACACTGGCAAAGTTCTAGGGATCAGGAGCCAAGGGTTGCTAAATCATCCCCTCAGGAGCTCCCCAATCTCTAGAAAAAGAGATGTTCATTGTCTTTCCTGACCTATGCCAGGTAACTCTCCCAACAGAACTGAAAAAGGATTTGCAGTCTTCAGTGTCCTGAATAAGTGACAGTCAAAGTCACAAGACACTGCTGGGTCCCCAGTGATTACTCATGTGGACACACACTTCTTTCTAAACTAAGATACTCAGAAGCCCACAGAAACAGATTGGGGTTCTGAAGTAGGGGGACTACAGGGGTTGCTCGCATACGTACTTCTAAAGGCTGAACTGAACTGTGAATGAAAGTGTCATCTCATCACTCTGAGCACAAATGGCCAGCAAGGGAGGTAATGGATGACCCCCAGGGATTACAATGATGTGAAAATATATATATATATATAAATTATCTATATAAAATTTTTTAAAAATGAACTTACTAAGTAGCAAAATTTTTATGCTACTGGTATCCTTACAGAACTTCACATTACTCAAAATGTGACTACTATAAGATGAGCCCCAACTGTTTATTTTCAGGAACTTGGAATTTTTTTCAAGAAATTTTTCTAAATATTGTACATAAAGTAAAACTATCAGCATTTGTTAAATCATACTATTTCAAAAGTACATTATCTAAGTTACATCAAATTTATAACTTACTGATGGAGGTGAAGGTAAAGTAGTGTTAGATAGCAGTGGCTGCTGCATTTTATAGCTTTAAATACCATCCATCTGTTGGTAATTACTGCTTTTACATCTCCAGTCAGGTTCCATCCTCTAACCTCTCGTCCCCTGGATCAAATTCATTTTCCCATTAAATGACTAAAGGCATTCAAATTGATACTTGCCTTCCCTTATAAACCTGCTTCTGTTCCCATCTCTAAATGGAAATTATTCTGCTAGCTGCTCAGACACTCACAGTCACTGGCCATGACTCTTTTCCTTCAGGCCTACACCAGCCAATCAGGAGGCCCTCAGTGCTCTGCCTCTTACGCTCTCATCACCTCCTACCTCTTCTCCCTCCTTCAGTCTGTTTCCCCTTAGAATGAGTTCTCAATAGAGGAGTTAGCATGCCCTGGCCCAGCTCCAAACCCTCTAATGATTTCTCACTCAGAGAGTCTAATCCCTATAGTGTCTCTTAGCTCCTTCACAACTCCCCTATCATAATGCCAGTCCCTCTCTATTCTCATCCCTTATTGATCCACCCCTGCCAATTTACTCTACTCCAAGCTCCCTGGCCTCCTCAGTGCCCTTGCTCTGGCTCCTTCTTATGTCTGGACTGCTCTACCCCACAGATCCATATAGTTCCCACTCTGACATCCTTTAGGGATGAAAGGTTATCGTCTTAGAGAAGTCTTTTCCACCCTATTTAAATTTGTAACCCCCCTCCTTTTTTTCCAATGCCCTATTCCCCCTTTTTAATGCTTTGTTTTCTCAATGCTATTTATTTCTCCCAAATACACCAAGTAAATGTTTTACTTACTTAGAAAAGAAGTCTGCTTCCATCCTAAAGTTTACAATCTTGCAAGGGCAAGGATTTTTGCATTTCATCACTGCCTTGTTCCCACACCAGTGCTCACATGTGACATCCCTCAGTAATGATGGCTGACTGACCAACTGAATTACATAATAATTTGTAGTAGCTCTGATAATTATAGGTAGGTCCACCACAATAGACCCATAGCATGTGAATGGTTAAAAACTGATTTTATAGTTACATCTGTCTCAAAAGTAAAATTAAACCATTATGATGATCAATAGTCACCTAAGTAAATGTCAATTCACCAAGTAATATAATTAACCAGTCTTAAAAAATGTTTAGATATGCTTTTATCCAATTGTAACTGATCAAATATCTATACTAGGAAAACATTATGAAGAAAAACAAGTATATACACAGATTCATATTGCAACACTATTTAAGATAATATCAAATAGGCAGAATCTGCTGCCCATAGTGGGACAACATTAAATTCTCATATATTTCTCCATAGTCAGCCACTCTTCCCAAAGCATCAAAGTTATCTGTCCCTGAAGTACCCCTGTGCTACCCATGCAGCTCTTCCTGTCACACCTTCTCAAATGCTATGTCTTCAGGTTTTATAACATCGATCATAACTTGTAATTATTTATTTTTGTGTTTATTTTTGTTGTCAGTCTCCTCTCTCAAGCCATAAGCAGCATATGAAGGTGAGAGTTCTGCTTTGTTCATGGCTATTTTCGCCAACTCACAATATCTGGTGTAATAATACATGATTAACTCAATAAATGAATAAAACAGAATTTCATACTGCCATTAAAATATTTCTGAAATATTTTGATGGCATGGGAAATGCCTACAATATGATATTAGTAAGAAAACAAAGTTCATATTTTCTATTATTTTAACTATTAAAAATGAATAGAAAAAATTCTTTACTATTAATACTGACTGGGTATTGAAAATAGAGATTCTACTACTTCACTCTTCATTCTTCTCTATTTCAGAATATTGAGAATGTATTCTTTCTATACAAATGAATACAAAAACAAAAACCTGGTGGAAACCATATGAGCAGAAAGGAGAGTGGAAAATGAAGAGGTACAGACGATGCTTGGTGATGACACAACCCAGCCACTACATAGCTACAGAACAGACTGGGAAGGGTGAAAGGACATCTAGAAGCAAATATGAGGTGTTCAAGCTTGGTGAACAGTAACAGTGTCAGTACTGTACTATATAGAAGGTCTCTCCATAAAACAACAGCCCCAGAGCCTAATTCAGCCACCATCTACTTTTTAAATGGAACATCCCTGGATGCAGCTTTATCCATTCCATTCCTGTATTGTCTGTGTCTGCTTTCCTACAACTGCAGAGTGGAGTAGCTACAACACAGAGTGCTATGACTGCAAACTCAAAATAAGGACTTTACAGAAAAAGTCTAAGGACTTTACAGAAAAAGTTTTCTGAACCCTGATCTATAGGACATATTAGAAAAGTAAGAAAGTACAAGTTAGGACATGGCTACAAGGTCTATTTATTTTATAGGTGACACTGAAGATGACAGTGACAGAGAGATGAGTTCTGACAAATGTCAGTACCTACAATTAAATGGAAGAACAGAAAAAGGTTCTCCTTTTTCTGGGAGGCATTCACAATTTAGATAGTAAACACCATTACCTATGACTACTATTTAAAAGCACAAGAGAAAAGAAAGCAGTGACAGTTGGAATGGTTACCTGTGGAGTCAGAATTGTAGAGACTGGCAGCTGTTGTTATGGATCCTGGTGAGTGGATGGCGCTGGCTGAAGATCTTTGGCTTGCGATCAGAATCCTGCTCTTTGTGGAGGGCAAACGGGACATTGCCCCCAATCCCAACTGGGGCTTCAGGAGCATGGCTGACCGGTAGAAAGTTGGAGGAACTTCATAGTGAGTATAGGAAGGAGAACAAAATTCTTCTTTTCCAGGGTGTTCTGTAACCTATGGCAAGTTACCAAAATCTCAGTCAGAGAACCTCATATCAACAGATGAATACCAAGCATGACCAGAGTGCCAACACTCCAACAGGGGTCACTCTATAGGTTGTTCAATCACATATTGTGACATTTGCTCTGGGCCTCATGTCTAAGTTGACAGCACAGCTGAATGATCTCTTGGGTCTCTTCCAGTTTTAATAGTCTATAAATTCACATTTTTCCTGGAGATAGAACAACTCAACTGAAGATTTTTTAAATGTGATTGCCACATGATCAGTAAAAATAGTCAATCTACACATGATATCAATGAAACAAAGAATGTCATGAACATTGATGGGATTAGGAAAATATTGAAATTAGAAAAATTTCATTAATCCTAAGAAGGAAAGACAATTTTTGTGAGGCAAAGTTTTGTTGACTGCTGAACTGATAAGCCCCTAGAACAGTATCTAGTACATAAAAAGTCAATAAATATTAAATAAAGGAATCATGTTTCCATTGTTTCCTAGATTTTAAAACATAATTTCCCTGTTACTTTTTCCTGCAGTTAGCAGTTTGAACTAGAAATTCAACTATGGCTATCTTTTATATGCATTTCTGTATTTATAAAGCCTATTCATATTATCAATGTTTCTTCATATTAAAAATGAAACAATAAGACAATTAAATTATCTATTTCCTTTAAGTTCAAAAATTTGCTAAAGGCAATGATGAGAGATGCATCTATTAATTAACTCCACTCTAAGGCACAATACATTTTACATGTTGAATTTATCTGTTCAGGGAACACATGAATTTGACAATATTCTTTAATAGGGGTTATAAAGCTTTGATCCAGGCTATTAAAGAGATAAACCTTTAATTTGATACTCTTTGAATATTGAAACAGATACAAAGTTCTCCTTAATTTAACATTATTGAAACAAAAGATTAGGCCTTTAAAATTTTATCATAATTACATTGTAAAATATGCATGATTATCATAGGAGATAGATTGAACTCAGACCACAGCAAATTATATTCCTGTGAAAAAACATTCTACATCTGCTCCCTGATAAAATTTTTACAAGTCTCTTCTTCCTCTCTCACTATCCATCATTGACTTTCCTATTATAATCATAACTCCTCTATTTTTCATTTTAATTTAAAAAAATTGGCACCATTGCTTTTAGCAGTGTTCTCATAAAGAAACAGTCATTTCTAACCTACATCTGTCAGGATTTTAGGATTGCAATATGCTGATCTCAGTAACTGGACAATATAAAACCCATCCCATGTCTTTCAAACTGGACAATATAAAACCCATCCCATGTCATCACTCAAAAATGACTTAATGATTTCAGTAACTTCTAAATCTGTCATTCAATTTGTTTCTGGTAAGACAACACCTTTTTAAAGATGAAAAAATATGCACAGCAGAAACAAGTCAGAAAGAAAAAGATAGAAACCAAATGGTTTCACTAATATATGGGATAAAGAAAAAACAAAAGGCCAGGAGGAAAAGTCAAAACAAGGTAACAACCAAACTAAAGTACACAACTGGGGGTGGGGGGATGGGTGGGAGTGGTCAGGGAGAGGAGGTAGTGAGTGAACCAGGGGAATACCTTTTTTCAAAAAAGGTGAAAAATATACCTCAGATGCCTGAGGTAGACATGTTGAGTAAAACAAGGAAAGCTATAAAGAGCCCAACACTATTTCCATTCATCTGAGAAAAAACACATATTCTCATAAACCTTAGGTTCTAGTTAATGTACCAAAAAGAAGTGAAGATGCCAGGTGAAGGTAAATGCTTAAAAAAAGAAAATAGACAAAGGGATCTCAAAGGGATGGTGAGGAAATTTCTCCAATCAAGTGACATTTGAACAGAGATTGAATGAAAGTAAAGGAGGAAGCCATATTGATGTGTGAGAACATGCCAAGCACAGGAATGTGCAAGGCCCTGTGGCACAAGGAAGACAAGGAGAGTAAAGGAAGGAGAGTTGGTCGGAGAGGTTATGGAACCAGAGCACATTCTAAATTATGAGGCATTCCCTACATGCTACAGTATGTGTTATGATGGACCAGGGAAGACTTGGAGGGTGTTATAGAGAGGAGTGGTCTTGTTCAGCCTGGTCACGCTGAACACTGATCATACTGGCTGCCATGAGAAGATATAACTTCCTGAGTGCTAGAAGAATGACTCACCATAGCACCCAAGTACTGAAAGGGGAAGCACAGCAAGGAACCTAAGAGAACCCAAGGGAGAATCTCAATACTGTCCTATCCTACAGTCTTATTGGGTTACTCAACCTTCTCCACATCGATCCATCATCTCAGTGACAAAAACTACAATAGCAACCCTCAGGGAATTACTGTGAGGATTAGTGAAGACAGACAAAGATTAAATGCTATGTTTTGTAGGCATTATGCAACTAAATATTAGTTATAATTGCTATCTTTACTAAAAGAACCTGCATGCCTAACACATTATTTTTTATTCTTCACATATATCAATATTAGATTTTCCCATCAGGGAAATTATCTTCCTCAGAGGAAAAAGCCTGAACAATTCAAAGAACAATTTGGGGGGAGATTTTTTCTTCTATTCAAATCCAAAATAAATTTACTTCTTCAAATTGGTCAGACTTAAAGAATAATTATACTCATTTATTTAAACCTGGAAGTCAATTTAAATGTATACAGCTATCTAATTTCATGAGTCTCCTTAGATACAAATCCATCTTATTTTGTCATCAAATTCTTCTAGTTGAAAATGCATACAACCTCCTTTAGTTAGAAACATCCATTTCTGCAAAAGTGTATCCATCAAGATCTGCACTGTGCTTAAAGAGCATATTTTGTAGTCACAATTCATTGATGACATTAAAAAGAAAACACTTCAGGGCACTCAACTTATAGATTGCATCGAAATGATGTTCTCTTACCTCCTGCAAGAACTTTTCACTCATCTGACTGAAATGGTGTCCTGGGGGCTTGATCCCAGATACCATCAGTCCAGAGCTGAAGACCCTTGGCTTCTGCAAGTCGGGTTTGAATTTCTCATACAAGTTGGCAGATGGTTTCAGATCATCAGTGGCTGCCTTCTCCTCTTTGGGAAGAGGCATGCTGCATGTGGGTGGGGTGTAAGGGAGACCCACTGGAAGCAGGGAAGTGTCCACCTGACTTAGGGCCTGAGGATTCCTCCTGATGTAGGTGATGATCTTGGGTCTCACGTGCTTGGGTTTGGGCATAACGATCGGCCTGGGTTCTGTCCTTTCTTCTGTTTTTTCAACTTGGTGGTTCTCCATTCCCTTCTGCAAGGAAGATGCATCCTCAGAATGTGCAGAGACAGGTTTGGGGATCCCACTGTGACAGCTGTTCTTGTCAGGCATTTTCGGGCAGGTGTTCAACAACTGTGTGGTGTCGGAAATTGAGGCAGCAGAAGATGATCCCGTGTCCACACCCAACGCACCAAAGTCCTGGAAGCTGCTACTGGGTAGTGTAGGCTGGATAGTCACAGTCACAGTTGTCTCTGGGTGGAAGGGTGCTGGGACACTGAGAAAAGAATCTGTTCTCTCTAGGGTGCTTTCAGTCTTAGCTGCATTTTCTAGAAGATTCCTATTCTCACCAACAGATGAAATAATCTCTTTGCTTTCCCCTGCTTCTGAGTTACTATTTTTTGGATCAAGGAGCTTTGAGATCCCAGTTGTGCTTTCTCCAATAAAAGGATCTGGGGAAAGAACCACAGCATTGTCCATGTTGCCTCTCTCTTCACTAACATTTGCGACTCTACTATCAGCAGTAGCAGTAGGAATAAGAGCTACATGACCATTATCTGGTGAAATGCTGCTGGATGCCTTTTCACCCAATTGTCTAGCTGCACTTGGTGAAATTTTGCCAGTTGGCTGGTCATTTTCATGTCTGAAGGTAGCAGGGTCCTGTTTGGGGATGGTTTGAAAAGAACCCTCTTTACCTACATTAATTGCTTGATTTTCATGCTCACCCCTGCCTTTTCCCATGCCAAGGTGGAGAGCGCTGAGTGACAGACAGCCAAGTGCTCCAGTGGTGGCCTCATGGTATGGTTCCCCACATGGCTCCTTTCTCTCTAGGGATAACAGACTCTCTTCCTTAGGACACCCCAGGCACTCTGCCTGGGCTGACTTCAATCCCTGCATGGTCCTCAGTTGGGCAAATTTCAGCTCTCCCTTCCCTTGACCTAAATGTGCTTCTGGCTTGCTCAGACCTTCCTTTAGGCCTGAATTCAGAGCAGGCTCCATATGGGAAGAACGTGATGTGCTTTCTCTGGCAACTTTAAGTCCATGTCCCCCCTCCATCTGGTTCTCTAAGGAGGTGTTCTCCTTGGTTTCTGAGGTAGATGTTTTAGGATGACATATACTTCTTTCCTCTGAGGGACCATCAGCTGGAGGAAAAGCTTCCCCTACAGAATGGACTGCCAATGACTTCTGTGCCTCCTCACCACCAGGCACATAGCGTGAGGCTTCAGTGGAGTCCAGGGGTACAGGCTCTGGAAGCTGCCATGTCAGGTTCCCAACATGTTCCCTTGTGAGTGCATCCACTGCAACAGCAGAGCTGCCTGCTCTCTCCAAAGAATGCCTTCGCAATTCTTCATTGTCAAGGGTCTTAGCCAGTTTATCCTTGGGAGCATGCCGTGGAACTTCAGCATCCCTTTTAGCCAAAACTTCTGGACTCGTCTCACTTATAACATTCCTCCAACTTGACAGACTTGGTCCCTGTATGCCTCGAGGGGTCTGTGAGATGTCTGTACCTCTCTCCATTGTGTGCTCTTCATCTAGTTCTCTACGAACAGTCAAAGAAAATTTAAAATCTTTCAGGCCAGTGGGGCCAGGCTGAGCTCCTTTTCCAAAGTCCTGAAGTTGATGAAATTCTTTATTGAAAAGGGTACTATTTTCTGGTTTGCTTGAATTTGCATTTCCAATTTCATCTGTCAGGTCACATGTCTCAGACTCATGAGAAGAACTGACCTCCAACATGATTTGATTGGCATTTGTATCACCCAGACTTAGGATACTCTCGTTATTATTTTTTGCTCCATTTCTGTTGTCCCGCAATTGAGTGTAACATGATTTCTTAGGCGCCACTGGGATACTCATTTTCAACCCTTCAGCGGGGGCTGCTCACCATACAGTCTATGTAACAGAAAAGGACGTCTTTTGAGCTGCTATTTGATTAATACGAAACTCTCAAGCTGCTTGACGCTTCCTGACAGTGTTATATTGGGTTACTGCTTTAATCATTTCCAGAAGGGTTTTAAACTCAAACATGGTCCTGATACAGAGCAAGAGGACTTGTCTGTTAGGTCCCTGCTGAATGAGAGCCAATTAGTCCATGAGACCTAGAAAAAAATGAAAATACAATCATGTTAGATTTACAAATACAGGTCACCAGGAAAAAATAGCACGGTAAACACAGATTTAGTTACCAATTTCAGACTATTATTTCATTCACTTAATCCAGAGATTTCTGTAAAACCTTTTAGCTCTTGCTGGTCAAATATGGAAAAATTGAAACATCAAAATGATTAGTTATAAATGAATTATAAATATACATTAAATCCTTCATTTAAATTTTCTAAGTCCTTAAGTTCATAGTGATAGTGATTAAGAAGAGCAAAGGACAAAGGTAGGTCCTTCACAGAATACCAACTAATATAGAAAAACTTAGATAATTAGAAAAATCACCACTCTGTAATCATGTAATAATGATTTCAGATGAGGAACACCCATGATTACTAAAAATCAGTGGGTGGAATATTTCTGAGGAATAGTACATTTACACAATTTTAGGTTATCAATCTCCAGAATACTTTATTGCTTACAAAAGGAATATTTTATATTTGTAATGGAGAAATCTGGAAGATATTATCTTAATCACATGACCAAATTTAACATCATACTAATGGAAACTATATCACATGCTCTTGATAACAGGTGATTTCCTGGGCCTCACCTGTTTATGAATGCTCAACTTGAAATTAAATGAAAAAATAATCGGATGAATTTAAACAGATGGACATTTTATAAAACAACTGGGGTAAATTTGCCCCCAAATTGATGTCTACGTGCAATGTATGAACTGAGTATATTCGGAACTTTTAAAAAGTTAGCAAAACAAAAGTTAGCAAAAGGCATTATCAGAACATTAGAGATTGAAATATAGATTGTATATTAGGTGAAGGTACTTTATCAATACAACTGAGTTGGTATGTAATAGTATTGTAGTTATATTGAAAATAATCTTTGTTTTTGGAAGACACAGTCTTTTAGATATGATGTACACTTTGTAATTTACTCTCAAGTGTTTCAACAAAGAGAAAAATGGGTGTCTGCACGTGTGTGTGTACATATGCTTAGTGAGTTTGTGAAAGCAAGAATTAACACAATTATAAAACGCTAACAATTTGAAAATCTACTTGGATCATCGTATTCCACCTGCAACCTGTGTATAGATTTAAAGTTTCAAAATAAGTAGTTGGAGAAAATTCTATTCTGTCTGTAAGGCCTACATGATCCAACTCCTCTGTCCTTTTCTAACCTTGTTTCTATTGTTACCCTCTTATTCTCTAGGTTTCAGTCACACTGTCCTCATTCTTCATACTTATCATGGTCCCTTCTTCTTGTATGAGGGCCTCTGCACATGCCTTTCCATCTGCATGGAATATGGCATTTTCTCTCAGTCTCACCCAAATAACTTCTCTGTGGTCTTCAGAGAAGACTTCAGTTTGCACCACGAATCTTCAGTTTGCACCACTTCTTCCATGAAGCCTTCCTGATCCACTTAGAATAGCCTGGGTCCCTTTATGAAATTTAATAACATCTTGCATTTTTACCTAAAAAACCCTCCAGAGGTGGTAGGCACTGAAGAAAATAATGTTAATACCTGGTATATTAACAGTAATATGGCACTACTCTGTCTTTAGCAAGCCAGTGGAACCCTCAGTTCTAGCCTTGCCCACACTCTGCTCAAACTAGTGTTGATACTCTGATCCCAGAGACATTGTCAACAAATACAGATTTTTTTCATATTCAATTTTGAAGAGTTTTCCTTGAATATACATATGTTCTCTGGGCACAAATACAAAAATCATGTAAACAAATCAATATGACAGCCATTTAAAAAAGAAGCCTATGCTCTCTACATAGAGAAACAGGTATTCCAGATAGTGAAGAAAAGCAACAAATTTCACAAATGAGTCATCCACAGAAAGCAAGTGTCTCTTATTCTCTGTAGACAGAATTACATGCCTGAAAATCAGAGCCCTCTTTGGTTTCCATTGCACAGGCTAGGAGAAAGCAAACAGATTCTTCTTAGTAGTGATGAACAAGATGAGAATATCAGAGACCAAAATCTACAATGTATTCTCCACAGAGTAGCAAACAGGTGTGAAATCAACTAGAAAGAGTTGCATTCTAACTTTTTAAAAACTACATAATAGCTTTTCTTGTCTTTGTAAGTAAACAATAAATGATATTCATGGTAAGGAGGACAGAATGCTAGAAAGAACCTTTCAGGGACCAAGTGTTATTCTAAGCACTTATACTTATTTGTAAGTTTTAATTCTAAAATTATAGCTCATTTTATGTAAAATTTAATTGTAATTTTAATACAGCTATTTAAAATTAGTAATAGCCTCCAGAGATAAGTGCTAACATCCCCTTGATTTTTCTCTATCTAGGTAAGGACATGGAACCACACAGAAAGTTATGCATAACAGATAGAACAATTAAGTGGGAGAGCAGAAACAGACAAGAAGGTGAAACTGTGCACAAAGTAGAGGCTATAGAGAAAAATCTGTGTATTGGAGAAATTGCACAGATCATATATTAAGAATAAAAGGGAAAGTCATTATCTTCCTGACAGGAATGGGAAAGCAAAACCACTAATCAAAATAGAAAATAGGAAGTTTCACAAGACAGGAAAAGAAAATGTAAAATCTTTAATTACAGAAGACAACATTTCCCACTTTCTTTTCTTCCTATGTGTTTTACATCTCTCCCTAGAATACCATTTTACCAGAAGTCAGTTACAGTCAATATAAGCAAGTTTTCTTCTCGATCTACATTTCAATCCCAGATACTCCATTAAGGTATATTCATTCCTGAATATAAACATGATGTTAAAATGTCAGACTCATTTTAAAAAGTATATGGTTAAATAATAAAAAAAAATCCACAAATATACCAGCTAACTACCACATTTTCCAGGTTGGTATCTAAGTTTTAAGTGTTTCACATTCATGACTGAAAAGTTATCAATAATTGTCTATGAGATCTGTGGTAATTTGTCTTGGGAAAAAAATCCACAAAGAACGAGGTCCAAAAGAAATGAAAGATTTTCTAGAGACTTCCAGGTAGTTCCCCTTAGTGATAGAATGGAAATTGTTGGGAAATCTCTGGGATGGCCATGCCAGATCTTTGCAGAGTCATTTCAAGACTAGCCCAAAGCCAAGATCAGCCTCTTAGAGCAGAAGAATGCAATGTTCTACACTGGAGAACCCTTTAGGTAGTTGAAAAGAGCTGTTCCTTTCCTCCACAATCCTAGTCTCCTATTAAAGAACTTGGATTCTCCCAACTGTTGTAGTAATTGGTGGGAAAACTCCTAACCATCTAAGTGGTCACATTAGGAAGCCCAAAGTCCCTCCCTCTTAAACAGCTGTTCAGAGGTGCACACAATACTTCTGGCCCAGGTGCAAGATCCAGTGCCATGGACAAGCAAGGTTTCCATTCTCTTAGTTACACCTCTTCCTGTACAATCTAAAAGAGTGATATCTTCATGGGCATATAAATCACCCTCTAAATTCTATATCATCAATTAAAGTGCCAAAGTACCATATGAGTTATTCTTAAACTACACTGATGCAAGCCTAGATTTTTTTAAAGAGACTAGGTCTCACTATGTTGCCCAGGGTTGGTTCGAACCCAAAGACTCAAGTGATCCTCAACCTCAGCCTCCCAGGTAACTGGGATTACAGGCACATGCCACCATGCCCGGCTCAAACCTAAAAAATTTTAACTTACTTTTGGCACCCATGGGTGGATCGTTGAACTACAATAATATACCTCTTGAATTTCATCTTGGTGGTCTATCAGTTCATTGCTCCACTCTATTTAAAATATTTTGGACCTACCCTTAAGCTTCCATCCAAAATATTTGCAATCCATTTTGTTTTCACACCCTCTTCAAAGAGGTAAGCACATGTGCACTGATAACAATGTCAGAATAACAAGGCAGGAGACAAAGCAGCAGCATCTGGAGCCAGAGGGAGCAGGTCCATGATGTTCCTCATCTGCTTATCAGCACTCCCTGGCTCATTCTCACAGGCCCTCTTCTGCTCGCTGCACTGATCTTGCCCACAAGAATATGAGTGAAGAAACCTTATCAAGTATGTTGTAACTTGTATGACAAGTTGTAATGAAGCAATTATAATATCACCTCTCCTCCAAAAGAAAGAGAAAACGAAAGTGAAAAAAGAAAATGAAGCTGTTCTATCTATATCTGTTCTATATACTTCACAAAGTCCTAAGAACTACCATTTAGTTTTCTCAGTACACATAACTCACCAATGCATTTTAAAATGTAACTGGGCACAGCACCATACTCCTGTATGTAGTCTGAGCTTGATACCTGTTTTCACTATAAGCATTTTCCTTGGCATCTCTTATAATCCAGTCTTTCTTCAGCTGTGCTCTGCACACATCTCTAATAATGGTTTGGCCATCTCCTCTAGAACTTTTTCAGTTGAATGCATATAGGCTTTTGAATCATTAAGTGAAGTGATAGCATTTAGATGCTCATATACAAGTTGTTCATCTATCCTGTACTTTCACTTTCCTGTCACTACATTGTTCTGTCCAGAGCAGCATGAAAGGCATTCTCAGATTTAAAAAAATAAACAGCAGATCTACCATCTCTGTGTCACTCACTAGAATGATGAGTTAACCTGGCTCAATAACAGGTTAAAGCAGAGTTCTCAGCTTCATATTCAAGGTCTGGTAAGTGCTGAGCCCATATATTTTCAAACGTAACCTCCTTACCCTGCTACCTAAAATACACATGCCCAATAAAATATTCCCATCTACCTAATAGTCCTATCTACCTAATAGCTCCTGAGTTCAAAGAATATGCCCTCTTTGAAGCCTTTCCTAAATTTTCTCCTCTATTCTCTCCTCAAAAGATAGAGAAGAAACTAGAGAGACATTGTCTCCCTAAGAAGTGGATGCCCAGATCTTTCTTTGAAACTGCCATACTATGTTTTCATTTTTTTAAATTATATTTCTTAAATATACTTACACAAAGTTTTAATCTTAGTATAGCTAAGTATGTCTTTTTATTATAAAACATTATCTTATTTCACTTATTAAATTATAAGTTCACTAGGACAAAGGTTAATAGCTCAGACACTCCTGTTTCTTGAGCAGTGAAAAAGACAGCACTTTGTACATACTAAGCACTTGAGATGAAGCAAGATCCTCCTAACTTGGAACTCAAAAGGGCAAATGTTTACACCAATGCAGCATGGGTCCTATTTCTTCCAGTCTTTCAAGATGGAGATTGTAAAATTACCCTTCCCAAGTAGGTGAGGTACTCTCTCATCCTCATCTTAGGAGGGCTGTACCAGAATATCCAAGGGAGTTTATATGGAAAATAATTCTGATCATGATGCTTTCATTTATATTTGTGGTATTTACTTTATTTTGAAAATTAAAAGGTATTTATATTAATTTTATTTAGAAAATAATACTTTTTTAGAAAATCAAAGGTAGTTTTTGGGATTTTTATGTTACTTAAAAAGCATTGGTTTTAAAAGACTGAAACATACTGCTGCACAGTCTTCTTTTGCTACCAGGTCTGCTGTGTAATGTCTTATCATTTGTAAATTGTCATATAAGTATTCAGGCTTTATGCCTTTAAATGTAATTGCAATCTCACCTGACCTAAAACATATTTGCCAAGAAGTTCCTTTGCACATTCTGCCATGTAATAAATTACCGAACTTTAGGGTATAGAAAAATATATAGGATAAAAACCCAAAATGTAAAGCCAAGTATAATGTTAATGTAAAAAGTCTGAACTTTCAATTTTAGTTGACTTTTTACTGAGCATATATTTGGAGTCCATAATATTCCAGAAACATTTTATATGAAGTTTCATGTAAATATTTACATACAAGTCAATGTACTCATCTGCCTTAGAAAGTTTCATAATGATCTTACAGTTCTGTGTTTTACAATTGTAATTAGGAATCGTCATGCTCTTGGTCTAATTACAAAATATTGTGTATGTTTACTCTCAACAGGCAGTGTAACATTTGATGCACTGTAGCCTAAAAGAACTTTACAAGTTCTGTTTCACCACATTATGATTCAAAGTTGAAATTCTGGTTGGGAGATGGTAATATATGTTCAGGAACCCTGTAGCTATCTGTGGTGCTGAATTCTGAGACATCGTATCAAATAATGTAAAATAAAACAGCTCTCTTGGAGTCTGCTTTTCCTTCCTTATTGATATATGTAAAATGAGCAATACATACACTTCAACATATAACCAAGACTCTTTTAAAATATACTGTCTTTTTATAGTTTTAGACAGTAAGTCATTACTTTGCTTTTATTTTACATAAATAAGAAGTGCTGAAGAATCACACAAATGAAAGATTATCTTCTCCTCCTTTGTAGAAGGCCAAGAAAAGGGATAATGTGCTTTTTTCATAAATTAACCTAATATGATTTAAATTGAAGTAAAATATTATATTAATTGGTATTTAAAGCCTCTTTAGTAAAGCTGATGTAATTTTTTTAAAAAAGCTTCATTTGCATTTGCCAATGAAAAAAATAACTTTTTCTCCCTAAAAAATAAATCTTTTCTAGGATAGACTCAGTCAGAAAATATAGAGCATAATAATTCATTGCCTATTACGCATACTATTTATTTCACTTTTTTATTTTAATGATTTTTTCCAAAATAAGAATATTTACATTGCCCATTATGAGATGACTCTTCTCTGTATATAAAAGTTAAAAAAATACCAAAATTCTCTATTCCCAGTCCAAGAAATGGGTTTTTATGGGTAGCATGAACTACATTTTTTTTACACTCAGAATGAGGATTCTGGCTCCAATTTTTAACTTTGCATGTTATAGACACATGAGTAAATGCACATAATAAACACTTTATCAATTTTAATGGTCACTTTATCATAATTTACTTGCTAATCCCCCTATCACCAGACTTCAGATTTCGTCTTTTAAAGTAATTCTCAGAAAACTGCTAAATGCTTGTCTTTATTGCAGCCCTGTTTCCTTCATTCATGTTTTAAGGACAGAATCACTGTGGGAACAGGTATGCACATTTGCACTTTTATAGAGAACACTAAGCTCAGTGAGAGGTTTTGTTTTATTTATAGGTGCATGCCCTATACCTGGACCTCATGCCAGGGTTTGATCAATACCAGATGCCCATGATTATTTGTTTAATAAGTACACATTGCCCTCAAGGAAAAACAACTGTCAATCATTATTCTATCCTCCCCCCCATTTCCCTGCTTCCTGCTCCATTGCTTCTTTCCCCAAGGGTTTCACAACTGGAAAGACCAGATCATTTACCATTCAAGTGCAGGCATTTATTTTTCATTTAGAAATTTTTTCTTCTAATATCTTCTAAAACACATTTGAATATGGTAAAATTTACCTTTTTTACCATTCATTTATGCTAATTGTGTCAACATATACAGTCTTGCAACCACCAGCAGCACAACCTAGACACAGAACAGTTACATGACCTAAAATTTTCCCCAAGTCCATGTGCAAGTCAGTCCTTCCCTGACTCCATCTGGGACAATCAACAACTCAAGCTCTGTTGCTACAGTTCTGCCCCTTCCAGGATGTCATGTAAATGTGACTCTTCAGAGTGCATCAGTTTCTCCCACCTAGCATAGTGCATCTGAGATTCAGTTATCAGTGAATTGTACCTTTCTATGGCTAAATAGGATTCCATGCTACATACCAGTTTGTTTATCCATCCCTAAGTTGAGAGGCAATTATGTTGTTTCCAGGTCTTGGCAATTAAACATAAAGGTGATACAAACTTTCACAACCAAGATTTTGAACAAAACTAAATACTTTTGAGACCTCAAAAACTCTACATCCAAAAGAATGCCATCACAAGAGGTGTAACTGGACCCAGGACCACTATATTTAGGATGAACTTCTTACCCTCTGATTCTTGGGTTTATCTATCTATTCACTGTCTGCTTCCCTATCCCATATAAATGCATCCTATCTAAAAGGAGTTACCTCTTCATCTGTTCACCACTTATTCTCAAACCTAAAACATAGGAAGCACACAATAGCAATTCAAAAATATTTTAAATTGGACAAAGCAACTCAATGGTAGAAATTTGCTTTCATCAATACTTGCTGAGCACTAGCTCGCTGCCTTAGCATCAGGCAGCCTCCCTATACAAGCTTCACCGCACAAAAAGGTAAGAGAAGCAAGGTGCAGAGAGGACTCGACAGGGCTCTATGATATATCCAAGTTATTGAGCATCAACTGTAAACAATAAAACTAGTGCAAAGAACAATAGGTAAAGAAAGAAATAAAAATTCTGAATCCTCAAAGAAATTGGAATTTTCTAAGAAAAAATGGATATAAAGTACACACGCAGCTAATAACTATGGTGACCAAACAGAGCAGGCTGTAATAAAATATACTGCCTAACAGAAATATTGAGTGCCATATAATTATAAGGAAGAGGCAGAAATTTCAACTGAGGCACTGTGATAGTGAGGTGTTGACCTTTTTTGTAATTTATGAAAGTCTGTGTGTGTGCATACATGCATATGTGTGCGTATGGTTTTAGAAGACTCCAGCTGGCTACCCAACAGTCATATACAGCAGAAGCTGCATCACTGGAGGCTTGGATATTGAATTTGTAGGACTGTCCCCAGTCTCCACTTCTATGCTCTCTTTATTATTATCCCTGTCCATCTGAAATGCTAAGGAAAAGTAGCCACTATGAAACTCCAATCTGTCAAGCATAGTTGACTGTAAAAAAGGATTTCATGAAGAAAGAGGGCAAAATAATAGCTAAAATGAGGGCTGAGGATTATCCACGGATTTCATTTATCTTTGCAATCCCTAGGTGTTTACCAGAAAACCTGGGAGTTATCTGTTCTGGCGATGGAAGAAAATGTTATCGACTGGAAGTTTCCAAATGCAGCAAGAACAGCAGGATTTGATGAACAAGAGTTGAGGATAAATTCTCTGCCATTATTTTATGAGCCAGGTGGGAAAAGCTAATATACTGAAAACTAATATTTTATCTACAAAATAATAGATAAGAACCAAACTCTTCCAGCAGTATGCATTTGTAAGAGAAAGGGATTTCATTAATAAAAGATAGGAATTTCAGTAACCTAGAAATAAAATAAGCACTTCTTGACTTACAGAAAAGGAAATGTATTTACATACAGGTATTTCAAATGGTATTCCAACACCTGGGCTGGATAAGGTGTTTGCTATTTATAGACTTACTGGAGGAATGGGCTGCAAGATTTTGTTTATGGCTTTTTTTTTTTAATTAAGTTTAAATGTACATTTGTGGGGCATGTACTCTCTCTATATAGCCTGTTAACTTAAACCTGATTGCTTCACCACTAATACCACCTGCCTGGTAGCTGAATATAGTTGAGAAGCCTGTCTTAGATTTGGAGATCTCTGCCTACTTTTTCATCTGTGCAAGAATCAATACCGTACTATTTCATTAATGTATTTCCTTCCTCATTTCTAATCACAAATCCCCTTTTTGAATATTCCCATCGAACTGACTACCATTCTTTCTCTCATACCACCAATCCTACACTCTATTTCATTTCTGCAGTGTGGGTAGGTGGGTCAGACAGTAACAGGAGAATTCTTTAATCTGCTTGAGCAGCTGATTTCTGTGGGGTGGCAGATGGGGTATGCTGGAGTGGCACAAGCTAGTGGGCAGCATAGACACTGTCTCAAAGTCCTCTGCTGAGCTCCACTCAATCTAGCTTCTCCAGCTGGATTTATTTCACAGCAGCAGGCATGCTAGAGCCTTAAACTCTGGACTCTCTTCTGTGTGTGTTAGACCTGTGGAATGGACTTCTGCTCTCCTGAGGGGAGAGGCCCAGGATCCTCATCTATCTTCAGAACTGTAGAATATGAACCTCAGAGGTCATCAGTAATCTGAAGGGAAGAAATCTTTCTAATATCATCAGAGATCAAGTAAGAATCACCTCCAGATCAAAAGCCTGCTGTGGTCACTAAAAGAGGGCTCTTTCAAATTGCTTTTCTTTTCTGGAAGGTGAGTTTCTTTTTATCTTTCATCCAAGGTATATAGCCTTTTGACTGTCAAATGAATTAAGTATCTAGAAGGAGGTAGGTAAATATTTAACACTGAGATCAAGCCCCCAAGCCAGAAAGTTTTAGCAAGTGGAAAGCAAACAAATAAACTACAAGGGTAACATGCAAATCATGTGGCAAAAGCCTCCAACTAAATGAAAACTATAGACTTCCACATCCCAGGGTGATGCATTTGGGGTCATCATACTTGGACTCTCTAAGGAAGAGATAAATAAATGTAGATAAATAAGAAAGGAAAGAACATATTACATAGTTAAAACCCAACTCGATCAAGAAGCAAGCAAGAAAGTAAATGATACATACTGGGGAAAATGAAAATTGGCTTTTCCATATAGTTTAGTGAATAACATTGTCAGAGTTAACTAATATTATATTTGACCAATTTGACCCAATATTTGACCAAAACTTGAAGGATAATATTATAAGTACGCCAAACAAAAGTCAACAATTGCTTTCTTAAAGGGCACTATATTGATGTTTATAGGTATAGCATCCAATCTACAATCCCAGGGTAGAAAATCAGGTTGGTAGCATTTCTGGGCAGGGTATAGGGTTCATACAAACTGATAATCAAAACTGATAACTTTCATAAGCAATGAAAGTCTAACAATTCTAAACAGAGAAACCCTGTGTAAATAGGTACAGCTAGGTTACATCACTGTATAGTTTTGTTGTCAATGTCTGATTCAAATTTGATAACAGTTGCTTCATTTTTTTAATGTTCTTTCATTCAATGTGTATATATTGATGAGCTTAATATCTTCCTAATATAGTGATCCCTTCATCATTATATAATATCAATTTCTGTCTCTTGTAAACTTCTAGCTAAACATCTATTTTATCCAATACAAGCATAGCCATTCTTGCCCTTTTTCTGGGTCCCACGGATCATACGATCATTGTCCAACCTTTTACTCTCTGTCTACGTTTATCCCTGGAGTTCAGATGGGGCTCCTGCAGAGAAGAGAAAGTTATTTTTTGTTTTTTATTCAACTCTACTACACACCTTTTGATTGCTGAATTCAGTCTGTTTACGTATAGGGTGTTACTGATATACAATGTTATGTTTTGCCATTTTTAGTCATCTAGTTCTTTCTAATTCCCTGTTCATCTTTTTGTGCATTTCCCCCTCTCATGTAGCAGAGCCCATAAGTATGAACTTTAATGGCCACGTTTTGAATATTTAAAACTATAATTCAGAAATTTACTGTTAAATTATATGAGATTCACAAACAACTATTTTAATGAAAAATTTTCAAAGGACTGCTAGGAAATCTCATGCTTCTTAATTTAAAATAAAGTCAGCAAAAAATATAGTCAGTTTCATTTGGTGACTCACAGTCAAATTCCCTTATGTGTAGAATACATATGCACATATTTTAGGCATGGAAATGGAGCAATGGTGTGAATTTGCCCTCCCTACTGTGTGATCTTGACAGCTTCCAGAAAGGTTCCTGATCTGTATCCCAGAACTGTTCCTTGATAGGGGCAGTTCTCCAAGGAAGTAAGGCCAGAGAGCCCTCCACTCCATTTCTGGGACCAGGGTGCTTACACACCAACTATCCTCTTCCTGACTAGAAAAAGCTGTTTCAAGTTTACTGCTATGGTTCTTTCTACCTAAAATGTGAAGAAAACTCTGAAGAGGAGGAGGAAACAAAGAAATGAACGCCTTTATCAGAACTAATCTAATCTCTGGTGTCAACAGAAATTGTGGTGCAGTGAGTAAAGGAAAAAAACCTCTCCCAAGCTGTGGGCAGGGATTCCTTACAAGCAGTGGTAGCTGTCCAATCCCAGGGTACTTGTGAGCCCTACAGCTGGAGTATTTTTCAGGAAAAATGGAAGGAACATGGTACACAGCCAGACTTCTGATTAATGTGAAAAGAATAATGGAAAGTTAGTGTGAATTATCCCTACCAAAGCCCAGGAGATTAGAGGAAAAAAGAAAAGAAAAATTCAAGGTGCATTAAAGCACAAAAAGAATTGATTTGGAAAAGAAGAAAACAGAAGTGGTGAATTATCACTCCTTTGCTTGTACTTCCATGAATCAGTGTATATGTTGGTGTATGTGTGTCCCTGTGAGTACTGATGGGTGTATGAATTTGCATGTATGTGTGAATGTATATGTAAGTATGTGTGACCTTGTGTGTGATTCTATGTGTGAAATGTATAAATGTTTTATAGCTTTTCAAAGTACTTCAACCAGAACAAAGGCAAACAACATATATGACAAGGACTCCAGATTTCAATCAGCTTTTTAGTGACTCAGTATTACATATGAGTGAATAGTTAAGACTTACCAAACATGTAAAAAAGAAAAGGGTTTTTAAAAACATACCGAAAACCTTTTCTAAAATTATCTTCACTAACACACAATAAAATGTCCTATACTTGGTACACTTCAACAAGTTTTACATAGAATGGTTCCCAAAATGTACAGACATAATAAAAATACAGAACAGTTGCAAAACCCCAAAACCTCTTTCATGTCACCCTTTTGTAATCTATGCTTCCCAATCACTATCAATAAGCAAATCCTGGTCTGTTCTTCATCCTAATACATTGAGCTTTTCCAAAATGTTAAATACATATAAGAGTACAACACAAAGTCCTTAAATCTGACTTCTTTTGCTTTTAATATGTATAATCTAAATAACATTATTATGTTATTAATATTAATAATATTCACATTGTATTTCAGATTCAGTTATATTTTACATATTTACAGTTTATTCTTTTATATTGCTAAATAACAGTCTGCGTATAGCTGTACCACATTTTGCTTATTCACTCACTAATAGGAGGGCAGACGAAAATATTTAAAAATTTAATTCCCTCAGAGATGAGTATCCATAAAAAAGAGAATAGGGTGCTATAGAGATAAAGAATAAATCAGAACTCACAGAAGTTAAAAATATGACAATTAAATGCAAAAGATCAATAGAAGATTATAAAGATAAAATCTAGGAAATCTCTTTGATATCAGAATCCAAAATAAGAGAAATAAAGATTGATAATTAATAATTACTAATGAATAGTGATAAGTGCATCAATGTCAGAGATCTAAATTTTAGAAATATGGGGGATGAGAAGGAAAACAGAACAAGAGGGTGAAAATACCAAAGAAACAAAATAAGAAAATCCTCAGCACTATAAAATACAAGTTACCAGTTCAGAAGAGCCCACCAGGAGACTAGAAAATAAAAGCTGGAATATTGAAAAGGATAGCATTCATGTCATTGCAGTGTTCTTAGAATAAAGAGAAGTTACAGAGGGGTAAAAATAAATCTCTGATATAAAGACTCTGATATAAAGGCCTGGCTCAGTGGCACATGCCTGTAAGCAGCAGCCTCAGAAGCCATGGCAGAAACCAGGGATCATGGTTCAAGTCCCGCTTGGAGCAACGTAGCAAAACCTAGTTCCAAGATAATAGCTGAGTATGGTGACACATGCCTATAATCCCAGCTATCTTGGAAGCTGAGACTGGGGATTGCTTGAGTCCATGGTACCCCTGGGCAACATGAGCCTGAGGGCAAAAATAGCAAGACCTAGTCTCAAAAAAAAAAAAAAAAAAAAGAATCACACTGGTAATAGATTCCTGAACTGTAAAAACTATTTGAAGTCAGTGGACATTCTGAGGAAAAGAAGATTAAAGAAGATTTTTCACATAGAATTCTATATCTTGCTAAACTATCAAGCAAGTGTGAATTCAGAAAAAATCACTCTCAAACATAATCACTCAAATGAATACATACAGATATATATACACACACATACACACATATGAATATTTACTTACTTTTCAAACTGCTCAGGAATATTCTTCTACAAAATGAATATAAATAAAGAATACAGGGAGTGAGGACCAAAAGAAAATCCAAGGAAATAGTGGTATCCAGTCCTGTTATCAAATCTATACAGGGTGGAGCAGAACAGACGGTATGGGGGAATGAGTCCAACTAAGGAAAATGCAATCGATGGCCCTTTGTGTTCAGATATTTGTATTTAAATGTTCTGCAGGATCTAGGAACATTTTTCTCCACATGGTTGGAAACCTTTTTTCTTCCTTTTTTTTCTTTTTAAGAACAAATAAATCCTCCCCAAGAAGATCTAAAAAAGACACTTCTCCAAAGAGGAAATACAAATGGCCAACAGGCACATGAAAAAATGCTCAACATCACTAGCAATAAGGGAAATGCAAATCAAAATCACAATAAGATACCATCTTACACCAGTAAGAATGACCCACATCAAAAAAAACAGGAAACAACAAGTGCTGGCATGGATGTAGAGAGAAAGGAACACTCCTACACTGCTGGTAAGAATGTAAACTGGTTCAGCCACTATGGAAAGCAGTGTGGAGGACCCTCAAACTAATGAAAATGGAACTACCATTTGATCCAGCAATCACTCTTCTGGGAGTCTACCCAAAGGCGATCTCAATACTTACACATCTGTGCACAGATGTTTATTACACCACTATTTATAATTGCAAGGACATGGAAACAAGTGTTCCAAAACAGATGACTGGATGAAAAGATGTGGTATATATCCACAATGGAATATTACTCATCAGTTAAAAATGACAAATTTGATGAATTTGAGAAAGCATGGATGTACTAGAAGAAATCATATTAGCAGAAACAAGTCAGAAAGAACAAGAGAATCCAAATGGTTTCACTAAAATATGGGATATAGGAAAAACAAACAAAAGACCAGGAGGAAAAGTCAAAATAAACTAACAACCAAACTGAAGTACACAACTAGGGGTGAGGGAATGGGTGGGAGGGATCAGGCAGGGGAGGCAGTGGGTGAATCTTGGGGAATACAAAGATGTGAAGTATATATATAAATAAATTATTTAAAATATAAAAATGTAGAATGACATATTCAAGAAATGTTTTCTGGAAAATTACATGCAATTCTGCATAGGGAATCTCATGTTAATATTTACAAATATATAAAAAATCTAACCAAAATAATACAGGAAAGGCTTCCTGAAGAAACATGACAATTAAGAAAGAAAAAGAGCAGAATCTACACAAATGACAATTAACTGATGAACAGATTAATCAAATGTACTATATACTTATAATGAAATATTATTCTGCTATAAAAGCTATGATACACTCATGCTATAATGGATGAAAACATAAAGCCAGTCTCAGAAAATGACATACTGTATGAAAGCATTTATATGACATATGTGGGGTAGACAGATCTATAGGGATAGATTACAAATACGCTGACTGGGGAAAGAGTCAAAGAAGATGAAATCTACATAAGTAGAGGATTTCAATAAAATGAAAATATTCTAAAATATATATATATAGAAATCCTTCCCAGAAGCAACCCCTGAAGACTTTCTCTCTCAAAACAGGGAGTAGAGTTATGGAGACTGGTTTGGCATAATTAGGAGCTACTGAGTAAGTGGCAAAGGGGGAAACAGGTAATGTAATGTAAGGGGTGGACATAAGAACAGTATCAGGCATCAGCCAGGAAGGAAGAAAAGCAAATGGTTATTGCAAGTATCTGGCAATGCTCCATGTGGAATGTATAAAATCAGTGAGAAAATAGGAGGAAAAAGAAAACTACAGAGTAAAGAAATGAATCATAATTTACTCATCGAACCTTCAGTAAATGACATGTAAATAAATGATCCTGCAGGTTTACCCACATCTTGGAAGGCTGGGGGAAAGGAAGGCTGGGAGTCTGCAGTCGGAGCTACACTCTTCCTGCTGGAAATAGAAACCAATTGTGATTGTAATAAAAGGAGGCAGAAACAGAGCACAGTCCGAGAATGGACAAATAGATAGTAAAAAAAAACACAAAGTCATCTGGGGTCTATTGCTGGAGGAGCAAGATTTGGAATGTAGACATCTGAACAGAGAACTGTAATTTCTTATTACAAGACTTAATAATATAATATAGTTTTAAAAATTTAAGAATATCATATTCTTTCACAATATTTACAGAAAAATGTAGCAATGTGTGTAGATTTTGGGTCATTTTAATGAACAGCTAAAGCTATAAATTCATTTTAAAAGTCCTGTGGAGTGACTTCATTTTAAATATGAAATTTAGAATGAAGATCACTACATTGGGTGTCTAGAAACTCAACAGATTGGCTGTTCTTACTGAAATGACAGGACAGCTGATGCTGAATCAGCAGGAGGGGAAACACTAGTAGTTCTGATCTGTTCAGAAAAGAGTGACCCTAGTTATATCTAGGGTCAATTGGGCAGGCGAATGCAGCCAGCAGCAGGTGCAACACACTGAGCTCAGCAGAAGATAGGTAGATTTTGAAAGACTCCCGAGCTCGGTTAATAAAAATTATGCAACAATTTCTGAAGAGAATCATCAATTTTGCTACACATGAATCAAACTTTACGACTTGTCAGTTGCCTATGGAGTTCAAGAACAACTCAGGATGTTCTTGAATGGTCCAGCATGTTCTACCAGACAGCCAACTACCTGGAAGACACAGTTTCCTTTTATCAGTACTTAAAGAGAGAGAACAAACCTGCCCATATGGACTCTCAGAAGGTCATATGGCCCATGTACACACAGCAGGTCCTCTAGAACAAGGGGCCAGGGATGTGGCACTCTGAAAGTAGACTGTGTCACCCACCGGCTATGCAGCCCCTCACTAATTTCACCATATCTTTGTCTGCATTTTAATGAGCCTGATAATAATAGCTTGTAGGGCTGTTATGGGGACAGAAGTGACACAATAACTCATCCACCAGTGATGAGTATTAAATAAATGTTAGCATTATTACCCAGCATTAAAAAAAATTGTACAAACTCATTGTGAGACTGGGTACCCCTCCCCCCACTCTTTGGCTGTGGCAGTTAAACTGCCAGAAGAAGCAGTTGGAACAGGAACTGGACCAGAGGCAGAGATAAAAAGGCAAGGAGCAGAGATGAGAGGGAGAGGGAACTTTTGGGGAATGGAGAGAAGAGAATGGCAGGCAGGTAAAGAATAGCCCAAGTGACCAGGCTGGGCAGAAGCCCCCTGGAAGAGTGAGCTGGTGGTGGCAAGGAGCCATGGTGGCCAATGGAAGAGTGGCCAGTGTGGAGAGTGTGGCGCCACAGCAAGGTGACCTGGAAAGCTAGTACCTGGTGATAGCCAGGGATTTGGAAAGCTAATTTGTGCATCAACAATTGTGGAAGAAGTTTGAAGCACCTTGGAAAAGCAGAGCAGCTGGAATACTGGAGAAAGAAGAAGCAAAGAGAAGACGACAGAGAAAGACTGGACTTGGCAGAGTCCAGTCTGAGGTTTGGAGGGGCAAAGGTTTGGAGGGGCAAAGGGCACCAACTGTGTCTTTCGGACCTTTGGGACTGAGAATGGTGACTAGGGTAGGATCACTGGCCACTTGTGGCTTTACGTACTTTTTGTTTCCCCTGTTGAACTCCCTTGTTAATAAACCCTGTTGTTAAGCTGCATTTTGAGTGGCAACTGCTACACGTGGGTGATGCGGACTTATTGAGGCTTTTGCCCCTTTTTGACCTGATTTCAATTGCTGCATGGCTGATGGGGTCAGAGAAGAGGTGATGCCCAGATATATAAGAATGAGCCCTACTATTATCTGCTTTAGCTTATTCTTGTCAACATCTGGGGCAGAGTTCCTCATTTTTCCAGTAGCTGTAAGTATCCTTCACTTTTACCTTGCTCCTTACTCTGCTCATTCTCAACCTTAGTTCCAGAGTCAATTCCATTATCATCTGCCCTCTGGTGATGTCATCATCTTTCTCGCCATTCTAGAATTTGCAAGGTCCATCAGCAGGGACTAAAGATTTAGTCTCTGTTTCACAGATTGACTCCCTATTCAGAAAGGCATCAGTAAAAACATCCCTTAGGCAGAATTTCATCTTTGAAAGAACTGGCTATAATCAGATAAGAATCTGTTACTATGGGCCATGTGCCAGGATACAGAAATAATTTCATTTTGAAAGAACAGATGACAACACGTTCCCTTTCAATACTATCTCCATGGTGCATGTTCCTAGATAGCAGATGTAGTGCTTAGCAGAGTCTCAACGGTCCCCAGAGGTCTCTGGTGAATACTATACACTAAGTTAACTATACACTAAGTTAACTACACTGATATGGTTATGACACAGAGTGTAAGACAATGCTATCATTACCAAAAATTGTAACATGTGGATCATAGCATGCACAGTTCTACCTGCCAAGGTCAACTTCCCTATTTGGTCACAGGTCTACACTTTCTCTCCTCTTACTGTTCAAGCTTATTCATGAATATGCCTCATCTCCCACTCCTCCCCACTCTGCTTTACTCAAAGCCTCTGGCTGCCTTGTAGGCCAGGTCATTTCCTTTCAGCACTGATAGGTCCCTTTCCAGACCTTTCACATCATAGACACTCAATTCAACTGTTGAATTCTAGATAAACCTTGTGATTTCTGCGCAGGGGAGGGGCAAACCTGCTCTCAAAATCATGCCTGAATTCACCCCCACTCTGGTTGCTGGGCTTTCACTGCAACCCCATAAAGTTCCTGAACCCCTCTTTGTCTCACTGAGGTTGAATGCCCCCTTATTGTCATGCTTGTGACTGACCCTTCAGTAATGTTCACAGGAGCTTTCTGATAGAACTCAGTACAAAGAGGTGTAAGTAGCAGTAGGTCTGTGGAAGCCCCAGTATCCTCTTGGCAGCACCAGAATGGGTACAGGAGAACAGACCCCTCACTGGTCTTCTGAAGCCCTACTTTGTTCTATAGGACCTACTCACAGGAATTGGGTACCACATTCTTCAGAATTCTTTCTCACTTTCTTTATTCCTTGCATAATTTCTGTCACTTTTTAGCTGATACAATTATTTTCTATGTCTGTCTTTTTCTCTATTATATTTTTATTTTCTGGGGTACAGGAGCCCAATTCACCTCTGTATCCCTCATAACAACTGTCAAAAGACTCAAAGAGAGCACATTCTCAGTTCATGTTTGCCGAAAAGAATATGCCTGACTAACAGGTACCAAGAATTTAATCCCCATCACTTTCTAGCAATGCTCACTAACAAACTTTCCTGAAGACTTATAAAAACAAACATTTATTTTATATAGGTATTTTCTGGTGATGCTATTCTGTTTGGAAACTACAAAGTGTTGTTTTTCATTACAAAACAGATTCACATTTTTCTCCTTTTTGGTCAGGGTAGGGGAGCTACATTGTTATGAAGGTAATAAATGCCATTCTTAAAGGAAAGATCTACTTTGCAAACATTCATTTTGAGACCAGAATTGCAAAAAAGGTTTGTTTAGTACATAAATAAGCATTTCCTGCATAAAACTACTCATTGCAAGTATTCTGAATATATTACACAAACAACACTGCAGGTTTTCAAACTGGAATCAATTTAGTGAGTCATGACCTGCATTTTAAAGGAAAAGAATATAATGGAAAAGTATTTTATCACATTTCCATGTGTACTCATTCCTGAAACCTTTTTCAGTTAAATATATATGTGTGTGCACATATGTTATATGTGTGTGCGTGCACATCTATCTTTCCTGGGTTGCAGACAAAAAATGTTTATGTGACGCTGATGCAGGAGTGTTTGTTATTGTCTTTGGTTACCAGAAACTAAACCAATTTCCTAATTTTGTATAATCCTCTGTATTCAGCCTTGGCATAAACAAGGAAGCTAAAGAAGCAGATGGAAGAATTTTCTCATCCCTTTCCCCTTAAAGAAGTAAGTAGGACTCAAATGGATGCTCTCACTTGAGATTTCAAATGTGCAGCAAATGGCACAAAGACCAAAATGATGATGAGACTGAACTTGACACAACCCCTATGCACAGTTGTTACAAAGCCTTGTGCAACAGAGGTCGTGCCTGGAGCAACAGCTGGAGTGTCTGCCTCAACTGTTCCTGTTACCTGTGCCCCCAGTTCCTCTCCTGGACACTGTCCACAGCTTTCCTTTTCTGCTCAAAGTTCCAGAGTGGGTTTCTCTTGCTCATCATCATCAATCTTGAATAATGCAAGTATCATGCTAAGGAATGGGAAACACTTGCATAATTCAAGCATCAAGTTAGATGATAGTTCTACCGTACTAAGTAAACTGGATTGGAGACCTGAAACAAGGAGGGGCAGAACAAGAGTTACTCCAGACCGGGTAAAAGATGAGGGCTTGAACTAGGCAAAAGGTGTTAAGAAAAATCCCACTAACAGTCCTGTATGAACTATACTGAAGGGAGGCATGTGAGAGGCAATTCAAAGCATAACTGAAAAAAATCCATGAAGGCTAGCACAGAGCAGGGTGAAGACCCTGAATGCTGGAGCCAGGTCCCATGGAGTTTAGCCAGACTGAGCCATTGGTTGAATGTGAGTTACTTAATCTCACCCTATCTCAGTGTTGCCATGTATAAAATAGGAACAATGAGAATACCTGACTTGCAGAGCGTGGTAATGAGAGTTGAATTAGTTAACATATACAAAGGGCTTGATAGTGGGTAACACAGCTGAATGGAGTAGCTGGGGTCTGTGTATTTGTGACCCAGTTGAAAATGGGACTACACCATTACTGCCCTGGTGGATGGGGTCTGACAGAAAGACCGCTCCAGAAGGAATGGGAATTGTGAAGGAAAGATTGCCTGACAGGAACTGGTGTGCTCAGATGCCAGAGAACAGCAGACCGGGGTGATCAGGAGCCATGGTGTAGCTGAACGTGCAGAGAGATGGCTGGAGAAGCCCAGAGGGGCAAGTGCTTGGGTGGGCAGCATTGTAGCCAGATGTAACGGAAAGATGGGCCTGGAAAAGAAAGGTGCATGGCACTGGAGCAAAAGGCAGCACGGAAAAGAAAAGGAAAAATAAAAGTTTGTTTTGAGCTTGTGCCTGTAAGCGTCAGCCTATGAAGCTGCCAGGGCTAGGGATCGCAGTTTGAGTGCCACCTGGGGCCCATAGCGCGACCTAGTTCCAAAAAAAATAGCTGGGCGTGGTGGCACATGCCTATATTCCCAGCTACCTGGGAAGCTGAGGCTGGGGATTGCTTGAGTCCATTCAAGCAATTTCAAATTTTTATGTGTATTGGCTCTTAGATATGCTTCAGTTACTAGAAAATTGACTTATGTGGAATAAACAGTTCCCCAGGGATGCTGGTTAATATGTGCCCCTGAACTTTAGCCATGGATAAATTTTTTTTATTTAAAAAAATTAAAAAATGGCTCCTGATCACCCCGGTCTGCTGTTCTCTGGCATCTGAGCACACCAGTTCCTGTCAGGCAATCTTGTAGCCTGGGCAATGAGAGCCTGTGCAGTTCCACGGGCAAAAATAGCGAGACCTAGTCTCAAAAAAAAGTTTGTTTTGAAAATTGGAAAGCTGGTACCTGGAGAAAGCCAGTAATTTATATAAGTTGATTTTACATCAGTATTTGCTGGAAAAGTCTGGGGAAGTTGAGGAGCTTGGAACATTGGAAAAAGAAAAAAGAAAAAAGAAGACTGGAAGGCTTTTACTTGGAGAGCCTGGAAATTGATGAAAGACTAGACTTTGTGAAACACATGCCTCAGGATTGGAGGGGTGAAAAAGTACCATCTTGGAAGTGTATTTTGGGAACTTCTGAACTAAACACTGACTGGAGTAAGATAACTGGCCACTTGTGGCATTAATGACTTTTGGTTTCCCCTGTTAATAAATTTTGTTGTTTAAAGTGCATTATGACTCTTGCAAAGGCTGTGTAGGTAGAAAAAAACAGGGGCAAAAGTTTGATTTTATAAGTGTCACTTATTTTTCCTTTGGTGCACTTGCCAGGAGGATTCTTGCCCTTCTCTCACCTGATATCAGGTTAATAAGAGTGGTAGGCACCCAGTATACATGGTATAACTTACTAAATTTTAAAAAAAAATTAAAGAAGGAAAACTCTTCATACCAGTTGCTAGAGTAAAACTGTTGTTTCGGGTCTAACTTTGGGATGGAACTTTGGTGCATTGTTCTCCTTGAGCAGCTTTAACTTAGTTATTTATAATTCTGTAGGGAAATGCTCTCACAACAGGGTCTGTACACAATTAAAATTTAATCTTTAAATATCTCATTTACTCACATTGCTATTTGTGAATTTATCCATGGCTAAAGTTCAGGGGCACATATTAACCAGCATCCCTGGGGAACTGTTTATTCCACATAAGTCAATTTTCTAGTAACTGAAGCATATCTAAGAGCCAATACACATAAAAATTTGAATTATGTCAATGACTTGCAAAACATTTTGCATAATTTCCTACTCTCTTAAACAGAGTATAGCAAAAATAATTTAATATTTCCATGTGAATTGGGTTGATCATTTTAAAGGAACATCAGTCTTTGAGCTAATATTACAATACAGTGGTCCTCTGAAGGATTGACTGTTATGGGTTACACATCTACTTGTCCCCAGACTGTTTACTCAAATATAACTTTATTGGAGTCCATGTATCTTCCTTTTACTTTGATTTTTCTGAGTCTTTCTCTGCTACTAATTAAATATCACATCTTGCAGCTATTGCTATTTCTACTTCAGAATATAACTTTTCTGGTTTTACACTGTAATCACTATTAAAATTTAGTATAAATCCAAAAGACATTGTATAACAATTTTGATGAGGTCATGTGTTCCAGAAAAGGGCAGAGACTTACACTATACATTTTGTGGACTCTATTTAGCCTACTTGCTAAGAACTGTTGCCAGATTTTTAGTGCTAAAGACAACAGAGGATAGTCACCAACTATTCTCAGCAGGATCCCTGAAACAGCTTTCTACATGGTCTTTCACAACTGCTCTTCCCTACCCCATAGTCTATTCGCAACCTCGCCACCAGAGGGAGACTTTTATGTCATTCTTCTCTTCAAATCCTCCAATAACAGTCCATCTAGTGAGAACAGAAGCCAAAGTTCTTAGAACAAGTGTCCTGGAAAGGAAGAAAAGCACATGCAAAGGCTCAGAGGTGAGAAAATACAGTTTTCCAGCAGTGGAAAGCTATTCAGTGCCCTAACCAAAGGCACTGAAAGGGAAGAAGAGATAACATTGGACCAGCAAGAGTCTGGGCCCCATGTTAAGTGGCCTGACCTTAACCTTAGGGCCATAGGAAGCTACTGATGGGTGTTAGCATCCAGAGCATTCACAGGAGTGCACCTGGGGAAGGTAGCTCTGGTTGCAACATTAGTTGGGGCTAGAAGGGAAAAGAGAGAAAGAAGGAAAAGTGTCTTGGGAGGGTCTTAGAGGAAGTCAGTAGAGAGAAGACAGTGGCATCAGAGAAAAGGGACAGTGGAGGTTAAGTGGTAAGAGTCAGGCATGGATGGCTTCAACAAGGATGACTGCTGGTCCTGAGCTGAGTGAATGGGCATCTATGAGGGCAACTCTTATCAGTTAGATGGGAAATTAGCAGGAGTGACTGGGTGGGACGCACCGAGACCATGACCATGGGTGGGAGATATGCAAGCCAAAATGCTAGAAGGTGATTTGCTACATGGACTCTGGTGCTAAGTTAAAAGATATGGTTGGGACTATGTATTTGGAAATACTTAGTTTGTAGATGGTTATTTAAGCTATAGATACAGATTTTTCAAAACCAACCAGAATAAAGGAAGGAAAAGAGAAGAGGGCTCAGGACTGAACACTTTGAAGAGAAATCTACAAAGGAGATATAATAAGACTAGGAAATAACAGTAGAATCTATGAGTTCTGTAACAGGGTCAGGTGCTGACAAGCTGACAAGCTAAGTTTAGAGGACCTGAAAATGTTCAATTGAGTTTAATGTCAAACTATCACAGGCCCAAGTAGGAGCAGTTTCAGTAGAGTTCAATGCAGACGGTGGGAATCTATGGAAAGAGGAAGAAGAGCACACAAGAGAAGAGAGCTTGCTCACCCCGTGGGGCTGGGAGGGGCACTCAGCACTGTCTTAGGGGAATAAAAGGGTTCCAAGCAGGTTTTGTATCTTCCAGATTCTTTCCTTCCTTTCACCTTACTTGCTTCAAAAATGTCACACTACCCATGGTTAAATCTTGATGGCAGAATTTATCAGGGAGAAACACAAGCGATTATCACCGCATGAGGTCTCTGAGAAGGGAACAGAGGGTGAGAAGCAGAACAAAGGTGAGCAAAGGCACCTTCTCTACTCAAGTGCCACTTTGTCAGGAAGTCATTCCCTGATATTATAAAACAGCTCACCCACCTTTGCAAGGCCCTGGGGAATAAAATGGGAAGCAAGAAGACACACTGACAGTATGACATGAACTTTACATACAAGGATTTTACACACCTTATGGCAAGTGTTCAACCAAGCTAGAGGACAGCATGTGCCTAAAAGCAACCAGCACTAAAGTCTTTCACAAGTTCAGAGGCACAGAATCCTAGAAATGCCCAGGCATAAGCCATACCAGGCCTGGACTATGATAAAAGAAATTCATTTGCACCTTGCTGGAAATACGACAGGTGTAGGATCTGTTCACAATTTTCATTGTAGCTGCCATTCGGTGTCTACCGCACCGTGTATTCAGGGGTCCCATGGAAGGCCTTCTCCTCCCAAGGGCTCGTCAGCACAGAGCACACCCCTTTCTTATCACCACCTGAAAAGAGCAGGACTATACACCGATAGACGACCAAGATTTTCTCCCTTTCTTAACTCAACTGTGGGAACATGGTCCTTCAAAGGTGGGCATCCTCCCTGCAAAAACCTAGGTGAGGTCGGGGGTGGGAAACTTCTTGTAGAGTCTACTCTTATTGGACAGCAGCACCCAAAATTAGATGTTCTCCCCTTCTGCTATCCAAGCAGAACTTTCTCTGCCTTATCCACTTCCTCCCAGTCTTGGCACAGACTGTTCAACCCTAAGGCTAGAAGCTCCCCAACTTCTCCCCTCCTTGCCACAGTCCTCTTATTTGCTCCCCTTTGGCTCTGAAACCAAATAACAACATTAAATGCCACTGCAAGAAAACTTTTTTTTGGAAATACTAGCGTGTTTCTTTTCCTGTTTTCCCTTTGCTGCTTCCCATGGGAAGGTGGCTGACTGGGTGCTCCTGTCTCGGGAGCTTTGTGACTCAGGAGACCAGCTGCTGCTGTACAAGTCTCAGGTCTCCTCCCCTCACCCCTGATCAATCTTGGGTCAGGCATAGGTTTGGCATGTATGTCAAACGAGTCAATCATTCAGAAAACTCCAACCCCCAGATACCTTCCCAGTGAGTTCACAGTGCCTCACATTAGGAGAAGATTCTGATGCCCTTCATTCTAGGCTTTAATTAAAACAAAGAGCAGAGCACAGATGGCACAGACTTCAACACATTATTGACAAACAAAAATCAGGGAATTCGGTTTCCATCACTCATATCCTTGACTTAAGTTGGAAAATGAGACCAGCTCCCATTGCTGACCCAGCATTCCACACAGTAGCCCTGTTCTAGAGTAGCTCTTTCTCCCCAGTTGAAGTCACACTCTCTCACTGCCACCTCCATGGAAGGTGTGATGTAGCTTCCACACATGCTTACCCACCCAGTAGACTCAGCACTTGAAATCCCAGTGTGGCCCCTGCAGGAAGGCATTGAATAGAGACATGGGCAGGAGTCACAAGCTTCATTCCACAAGGCTGAAATGCACTGACATCTGCATTCCTACCACCAACAAGGTGAATTTTCCACACACACACATTTAAAGTTTGATGGCACTGTAGTTCATGGGGAGTTTTGCCCAAGTTTTCCTCTATATATGCTATGGTTTCAGGTCTGACCTCTAAGTCTCTTATCCATTTTGAGTTGATTTTTGTACATGGATTAAGGGAGTTTTCTTGGTCCTTTTTTTTTGCATGTCCTAGTCTAATTTTCACCACTATGGAAAGGAGTGTGGAGGACCCTTAAGCTAATGAAAACGGAACTACCATTTGACCCAGCAATTGCTCTTTTGGGAATCTACCCAAAAGAGACCTCAATGTGGGTACAAAAGGACACCTGTGCCCGGATGTTTACTGCAGCACAATTTATAATTGCAAGGTCATGGAAACAACCTAAATGCCCCAAAAATGGATGATTGGATGAAAAATTTGTGGTATATATACACGATGGAATATTACTCATCAATTAAAAATGACAAATTCGACAATTTCATAACAACATGGATGTATTTAGAAGAAATCATATTAGCAGAAACAAGCCATAAAGAAAAAGGCAGAAACCAAATGGTTTCACTAATATATGGGATATTGTGAAAAAAATAAACAAAAGCCTTGAGGAAAGTCAAAACAAGCTAAGCACCAAAATGAAGCGCACAACTATGAGTAGGAGGGAAGGGGGGGGGAGGATGGGGGTGACCAAATCCTTGAGATTACAATGTTGTGAAATTTATATATAAATAAAAAATAATAAAATAAAGTTTGATGGCAGATATTTTCCAGAGTCCAGGAAGTTGATGATGAATGTCACTAATGAAGTCAATTAAAAAAAAATAATTCTTTAACTATCTGCATTGAATGTCCTTCCCTAAACTTTCCCATATATTATTCCTTTTCTACAAATGTGTCACTATCTTTCCCTTATTTTTCACTAGCTCCTTCCCCTGATTAGGTCTTAGGCAAGATGAGAATTCATCCCCAAAGGCTCCAGTTATCAAGCAATGATTTTCCTGTGACTGCTTAGATTCCCTGGCTGCTTCTCAACCCAACAGCTGCCCCAGCATGCAAAATCGCAGCTCCCCGTGCCCTCCTAGCCTCAAGAATTTTATAACACATGCCTAGCAGAGCATCTTAAATTACAGGGAATCAATACAAATCTCCCTCTGCAGACATGGCTAAGCCGATGAAACTGTTGACAAGAAAGCATTTGCATCTCTTGATTAGAATCCGGTTGAAAACCAATTGAATCAAACCACTGCAAAGCTGTTTCACAAACAATTGCTTTTGATTATAAGGAAAGCTGAATGAGTAACATCTTTACTATGTAAGGGGCTTGTTCTCATATTAAAATAATATTTCGGCACCAGCTTACATCACTTCATACTACATTCAACTCGGGGGAAATGGAGCTTCATTTCCCCCCTGAATTATTCAAAACCTTCTCTAATTTTCAGTACACATAAATATACTCCACTTTAATAAAGACATTCCTTCTGGAGAACCGCTTGTCTTTTTCTACTCATAGTATACCCTTTCCATAAATGATAATGGGTTTTTACTATTTTTGTGCTAAAAGTGATGAATATACCTTTTGAAATAACCCTTCTTATTCAGTAAACACTTTGGACTTTTTCAAAAGCTCAATCTTATTCCTGATTGATTTCTTTGCTCACAAATTAATTTCGCTAAATTCTGTTTCTTCAAGATGAATTTGTGTTTATATGTGGAGACAGTGAAGACAGAAATTGAAAGGTAAAGTGATTCTTAAGAGGTCATCACTAACAACTAGGATACTTTTTACAGCACATTTGTATAAAATTCACTCTTAAGGAGCAGACAGAGTTGCAAAAACGGGACAACAGGCTCATAGCATCCTGCTTCACAGGATTTTACAACTGGAAGAATGCAAGGGGAGTTTGTTCAAGTGCTGAATATCATGAAGGGCTTTGCAGCTCTCGGGGCAACAGCCTCGTGCCCCTAGTTTTAGACATAATCTGCACCCATTCTTGCTTCCGTCATTCCAGTCCCAAAAACAGAGACATACTCTAACCAGAGTGCTTGTGCTGGTCCTGTCTGTCTCCTCAGGATGCTTATCCTTGGACTATTTCATCTTCTATGCCATTGACTTTAAACAGCACAGAAGGTCCTCCAATAACACCCTTCCATTCTATGTTGTTTTGCTACAACATTGATGAGAGAAGAGAAATACCAGTCAATATTAAATGGCACAATGTTACTGGAGGATCTGGTTTCATCATATGTCATTTTACTTAAAGTCACTGTTTCCAAGGACCTATGAGTACTGAGGACTCACTGTACTGAAACTGGGGCCCCAGCCCCATGCTTCTGGAACCACCTGGGCTCTAGGAGTCCACTGGACAGTCATGAGAGTGTCTGTTCTCAAACATCAACTTCTAGGATGCCAAATTTACCTACCAGCCCCAAGGTCACAAATTTGTCTGTGCACCAGAATGACCCAGGGATGTGTGCTAGGGAGGGGAGGGTGCAGGGCAGAGAGAATAAAATACATAGCTCATGAAATATACTAATTTAATCATGCTAAGTATGTAGTTCAGCGGTATTATTCTACAATGAGATACATGCTTTTTATGGAAAGAGTAAAAGTGATATTTTTTAAATGCTTGAAAGTAGAGACATTTCATATAAAAATTCAGATGTCTGAAATCTGGCATCGGGAACTTAATATGGCCTCCCAGCAACAAGCAGCTGGGACAGCATCATGGTAGCCCCTCCAGGCAGGGCATGTGTCTCAGTGTAGCCAGCTTCCCTGCCAATCCCCACAAAGTTTGTTCCCAGCTTGGTTGCCAAAAACAGACTTTACCTTAGTCTATTGTGAGGGTCGTGCCTCTTCACCCTAAAAATGTGCTGCATCTTTCTACCCACTCTGTATTTCCCTTCCCTCCCTGATCTCCCACTCATTCCACAAAGCCCTGGATGCATGTCCCTTCCCTGCACAGGGATTGCTCCTCAAAATAACTTCATGCCTCAACTCCCAGGGTCACTGTGCACAGCCCAAATTCCCTGTGCTGCTCAAAGGAGTCTGGACCCCTCATCTTCTGGAACTCCCTAGTTTCCCTGTTCACTCTCTTCTGCTTCACAGATTTCACAGCCACTTTTCTCTGGATCCGGGCTTCCATCCTCAGCCCACAAGGAGGAAAGACTGAGTGGCTGACAATGTTTATGCCACCCATAGGCAACAAGCTCAAACCTAATGAACTAATGGACTTCAGGAGTGTCTGAGCAATCAGTTTTCAGTTCCCAGCACTGTTCCTTGTGACAGGGATGTAGGGCCAGTTATTCATCACAAGCCAAAGCATCTTCATCTAACAATGGGATAATATTCCCCACTCCAAAACACAACAGGAGTACACATATGCAGCTCTGAATTAGCACACCTCTGTGAGGACGAAACATTCTGTATGTGTGCTGACAAAATGGAAATCATTATGTGTGGCCACTGAGCACTTGAAATGGGGTTATTGTGACTAAGAAATAATTTTAATTAATGGTTCTTTGTAATTTTTTTAATTTTTTACATTTTACATTTTTTACATCCTAGGTAGTGTTTTGACAGTATACATCTTCCCTCCTCCCCCAGGTGTTGTGATCCTAGTCCTCTCACCACAAAAGCACCAAGGGCCCTGGAACATAGCTCGGCACTCCTCCCCATTCCCCTGTTTTCACTGCTCTCCCTCTCTGAATGCTAAAGGATTATGGTCACTTTTCATGAGTTTATTTTAATTTTATCTTTGACCCTTTGAGATTTCTCTATATTCCACATGTAAGTGATAACATCTGGTGTCTCCTGGCTTATTTCACTTAGCATAAATCCTTCCAGCTCCATCCCTGTTGCTGCAAATGGCATGAGTTTATCTTTTTTATTTGACTGCTGAGTAGTACTCCATTGTGTATCTGTACCACATATTCTTGATCCACTCCTCTGTTTTTGGATCCACTTAGGATGTTTCCTTCTCTTGGTTATTGTTAAGTGCTGCAATAAACCTAAGAGTGCAGGTTCCTCTTAAAATGAGTGGTTTTTGTTCTTTGGATAGATGTTTAGGAGTGGGATTGCTGGGTCATATGGCATATCCACTTTTAGTCTTTTTAGAAACCTCCACATAGCTTTCCAGCAGGACTATATCAGTTTACATTCCCACAAACAGTGTAAGAGGGTCTCTTTTTTCTCCACACCTTCACTAGCACTTGTGTCTGGTCATTTTGTCATGGCGCGTTCTCAGAGGTATGAGCCAGTATCTCATTGTGGTTTGGATGTGCATTTCCACCATGATAAATGATGACTAACAGTTTTTCATTTCCCTGTTGGTCATCTGTATATCTTCACTGGTGAAGTGCTTATTTAATTGTTCCACCCATCTTTTCATTGAGTTGTTTGTTTTCTTTTTGTTGAGTTGTAGGAGTTCTTTGCAGAGCTTTGCTATCAGTACCTTGTCAGATGCATAGTGTACAAATATCTTCTCTAACTCAGTAGGGTGTCTTAGTTATAGTCTCTTTTACTGTGCAGAAACTTTTTTAGTTTTATGTATTCTCAATTGTTTATATTCTCTCCTGTTTTCATTTCTGGGGATATGTTTGTAAAGATACCTCTGAACTTAATGTCTTGAAATATTTTTTCCAATGTTTTCTTCTAAGTATTTTATTGTTTCAGGTCTCATGTTCAAGTCTTGTCAATGTTGAATTGATTTTTTTTCCAGTTTTTCCAACACCATTTATTGAAAAGGCTTTTCTTGTTTCAGCTTCTTTGCACTTATCTCATAGATTAGCTGTCAATAAGTGTGTGTTTTTTGATATTAACCCACTGCTCTGAGTGTCTGTTTCTGTTCCAATACCATGCAGTTTTAATTATTACAGATTTATAGTATAAAGTCTGGAGGTATTATAATCCTAATTGTCCTCTTTTTTATCAGGATGTTGTTAGCTACCTGGGGTCTTTTGTGGTTCCACATGACATTCAGTAATGTTTGTTCCATTTCTTTGAAGAATGCCACTGGAATATTTGCTAGGATTGCATTAAATCTGTAAATTATTTGGGCAAGATGGCCTTTTGACAATGTTGATTCTATGAATCCATGAATAAGCAGTATCTTTCCATTTCTTCATGTCTTCTATTTCCTTTAACAGTGTTTTATAGTTTGGGACCAGCTACTCCATATTGAACAGTATACCTCTGCAGTGACAAACACTAAACAACCATCTGGCAAAATAGCTATTATTGAAGTCACTGAGAGCAAGTCTATAACAGCAATAACTTCTCCAACTTATACCTCACACCTGAGCCACAAGTGCTGCAGGAACAGACCTCAGCAAGTAGAACCCTGGTCTAGTAGAGGATCCTACTCCAGGGAGGGATCAAAATCATCTCAGACACAGTAAACACCAAGGAATTCACATCAGCAAATCTGTGGACAGTATCCAGGACCCTGGGAAGCCATCTTCACTAGAATCAAGTGGAGATCTCAGCTACTGGACTCCTCTCTGGGGCCTCATTTCAGAAGCTGCCCACCCCTTTCCAGCACACAACCAGAACTCTACTATGAATAGCTGGTAACTTATTTAAGCCTTCACCTGTGACAATCATAATTCAAGTGTCCCATGGACCCCCTTAGGTTATCATCTGCTCTAAACTGGGCTGACCATCTCAATTCTACTCCTAAAGACCACTGCTCCTTCCTACCAAGTGCCCCCTATTGATAGTATAGACCATCTTAGAGGTCTTTCAAATACTGAATCTAACTGTGTTAGATACAACATAATCATGTTGTTTAAGGGAACCTTGAAAATCATCTTCTATCCTCTTATTTTATAAATTAAGAACTAGATGAGATTAAAAGAGGATGCACTCACCAGGATTCTCTAGAGAAATATAACCAGTAAGATATGTATACAAGTATTTTTACAATCACAGAAAGATGTATACAGAAATTCATATGGAATAACAAAAGACTTCAGATACCAAAAAAAACCTACTGACCAAAAAAAGAGAGAAAACAGAGCTATTACTATACCAGACTTCAAACTACGCAACAAAGCCATAGTAATTAAAACATTATGGTATTGGTATGAAAACAGACAATCTGACTAATGGAACAGAATTGAGTGCCCTGAAATAAAACCACACATATACAGTCAACTAATCTTTGACAAAGAGTGAAAAACTTATATTGGAACAAGGATGCCTTCTTCAATAAATGGTGCTGGGTAAACTGGACCAAGACATGCAAAAGAAAATGAACCAAGATACCTCCCTCACACCATGTACAAAAACCAACTCAAAATGGATAAAAGACTTGGATGTATGACCTGAAACCATAAAGTGCATAGAGAAAACTTGGGCAAAACTCTTCATGAATTATACTTCAGAGATCCATTTTTGGACAAATCTACAGCTGGCAAAAAAAAATGAAGGAAAACAAACAGCTGGGACTACATCAAACTAAAAATCTTCTGTACCGCAAAAGAGACAACAGGCAAAACAAAAAGAAACCCAACTGAGTGGGAAAAAATTTTTGCCCCACAGAAATGACAAGGGTTTGATAACACAGATTCACAAGGAATTCACAAAACTTTAGCAAAAACAAAACAAGAAACCCATTCAAAAATGGGGAGAAGAACTGAAAAGACACTTCGCCAAAGAGAAAATACAAATGGCCAACAGGCACATGAAAAAATGCTCAATGTCATTAGCAATCAGGAAAATGCAAATCAAAACCACAATGATATACCACCTTACCCCAGTAAGAATGGCCAACATCAAAAAAATGGCAACAAGTGCTGGCATAGATGTGGAGAGAAAGGAACACTCTTACACTGCTGGTGGGAAGGTAAACTGGTCCAGCCACTATGGAAAGCAGCATGGTGGGCCCTCAAGCTAATGAAAATGGGACTACCATTTGACCCAGCAATTGCTCTTCTGGGACTCTACCCAAAGGAGACCTCAATACTTATACAGAGAGACACATGTACTTGGATGTTTATTGCAGCACTATTTATAATTTCAAGGACATGGACACAACCCAAATGTCCCAAAACAGATGAGTGGATGAGAAAGATGTGGTACATATACACAGTGGAATATTATTTATTAATTAAAAATGACAAACTTGAGGAATTTGAGATAACATGGATGTACTGGGAGAAATCATATTAGCAGAAACAAGTCAGAAAGAAAAGACAGAATCCAAATGGTTTCACTAATATATGGGGCAAAGGAAAAACAAACAAAAGACCAGGAGGAAATGTCAAAACAAACTAAGAACCAAACTAAAGCACACAACTGGGAACTAGGGGGTGAGGGGAATATGAGTGGGAACAGTCAGGGAGGAGAAGTGGTGGATGAACCCCGGGGAGTGCAAAGATGATATATATGTATAGATAGATAGATAGATAGATAGATAGATAGATAGATAGATAGATAGATAGATAGATAGATAGATAGATAGATAGATAGATAGATAGATAGATAGATAGATAGATAGATAGATAGATAGATAGATAGATAGATATGTTATTTTTTTTTTAAATCATAGATAGATAATCTTACACACATTCATAAAGAGACTGAGAAAAGAGAAAGATTTATTTTAATGAACTGGCTTTTGTAATTATAGAAGTTGGTAGCTCTAAAATCTTTCTTTAGACCAGCATCCAGGTCTAAAGACATCCAGGAAGAGTCAAACTTCTGAAGTCACAGGTAAAGGCCCACCCAGACTGATGGATGAAGTTCACACACAATTGGAAAAGCAATCTATTTCACTCAAAATCCACCAACTTAATGTTAATTTCATCCAAAACACCCTCAGAGAAACATCAAAAATAATGTTTGACCGAGTATTTGAGACCCATGGTCCAGACAAGTTGAAACATAAAATTAACCATCAGAGTGGGTAACTTTGCCAAAAGTCACTGAGTTAAAAAAAATCAGAAAACAATCTAAGATAAGGTTTAAAAAAATGAAACAATATAATTTCATCCATACTAAATGTATTTTAAAATTTAAGTTGCAAATTTTGATTTTGTAAAAGCATTTTGGCATCAAAATAGGCACTGTTACTATTTATTAACATTCAGAACTAGAATAACTATATTATACAGTTTGAGGGTCCTACGTTACCAAGGACCATGCTCTGTATTTTCTGATTTACATGCAGTATTATGTTCATTCATCAAACAAAGCTGCTGCCCCACAGTTACTAGAAATACAATCTAGAAGTCATGCAAAGTACTGCATAGATTTAATGCCAGGGATTTTAAACAAAGTCTTAAGAACCTATATTATTCCTATTTTATAAATGAGAGCATCTAAGTTCGGAAAGTATCCAAATATAGCTTCATTAGCTATCAAAAACGTGTGGGAATTCTGAACTACTGTCACATCCATGAGCTTTTCCGCATGCAATTAAGAGAGTGAACAGGATGTAACATTGGAAACCATTAAATCTGCTTTGTGGACCAGGAGTCAGAAGCACTGAGAAGGCAAATGATTTGTTCAAATACATGCAGTCTCATCAAAACTGCATTTTTATTCTCATAAAGATTTCATTTATTGACACTGGGAAGAAACTGAAATTTTCCCCAAAAGAAATAACAGGAGGAAGGAAGAGGCATATTTGGAGTTCTCATTTTCCCTAAGAGATTCTCAACTATATGAGATTTCAAAAACCACTGCAAATTCAGCACCCTTTCCTTGGCTTATTCTTACAATACCTCCCACCAGTCCAAGCAAAATGAGGAATTCATTCATAATCTAGCAAAGTTTCATGATTACTCAGCAATCACCATTAACTCCAGAGCATCAAAGCAACAGAAATAGCACAAGATGGGTGCAAGTCTTTATTCCAGGGAGCAATGAAAAGAAAAAGTCAGACTCTGTCATCAAGTCCACTGAGCATGAAACCGAAAATGGGAAGGAAAACAAAGTAGGTCAAAAGCCAGACAAGTAAATGAGTGGAGAGAGCTGGAGAGAACTCAGAGCAACACAAGAGTATGCAACAGTTATATGTGGCTTCTGGCTACAGCCCTGGATGGTGTGGTTAGAGCAGATGCTAATACAGTACCAGGAGCTAAAGGAAGCCTCATTATGTAAACTAACTTGAAGATCAATATTCAGACTAGAATCAGGGTCTCAGTACCAGGATCAAGACCCAAGTAGGAACAGGAAATTCCCTAGAACCATCTTCAATTCCTGAGAGTGGGGCAGTGATTGTGGTGCTTTCAGTAGGACCTCTGAAAACTATAACTCTCTAGGGAAATGGAAAAGGCTAAGTTAGATAGTGAGTACTGGGTCCATTCTCAGTGACTCTTTCCACACACACTCATGGTCCATAAGAAAAATTGAAATGATATTCTGAGATTCTGACGAAAACAGGCATGAAGATAAGGAACTTCAAGCTTCACCGAACAATACAGCATGAAATGCTTGTAACCATGACTCTATGTGACCAACTGGCCCTGTCCTCCCTGCTGAACTGGTACCCTCTTCACAGCCAATTGAGGGAGACTTCAGGGCATAATCTAAAAACAGTTCAGGGTATAGATAAGTGGCATTGAGTACACTCATATTGTTGTACAATCATTCTCACCTTCCATCTCCAGAATAATTTTACCAGCCCAGCTGAAACTCTGTATGCATCAAACAACTGCACATCTTCCTCTCACCCTTAAAAACCATCATTCTACTTTCTGTCTCTATACATTTGATTATTCCAGGTACCCCATAGACAAGGAATCACACAGTCTTTTTATGACTGGCTTATTCGACTTGGCATAGCTCCTTAAAGTACAACCACATTGTAGCACATGACAAGAATTCCTTCCATTTCAAGAGTGAATACTCCACTGTCTGTACAAATAGCACATTCTGGTTATTCAGCCATAAGTAGGTTATATCCACCCTTTCGCTACTATGCTATAAACATACAAATATTTTCTTGAGTTACTAACTTTAATTAGTTTAGATATATTCTCAAAAGGAAATTGCTGAAATATGCGTTACTTCTGTTGACAATTTTGAGGAACCCCCATAATATTTTTCACAGCTGCTACATGCAACATTTCACATTCTCTCCTATTGTATAAAAACCACCTTGCTAATTTTTGTTCTTTTTGCTTTTCTTTTTCTTTTAATAATAACTATTTTAGTAGATGTGAAGTGGCATCTCATTTCTGTTTGGTTTCCCCCATGAGTAGTGCTTTGAGTGTTCCAGTGATTTTACTACTTCTGACTTCAGCATCGACTTGCTTTTTAACATGGAGACACAGAACCTGACTCTGTCATCTGTCTTGACTATGTCCATAACCCTAGACTCTACTAACCTTTGACACGTTCTTTCATGCCCATCTAAATGCTTTAATTACAAAGTCCAAATGCAACAGATATCTGGCCATCAACTGCCCTTCTCTGTCATAGTTAAGATTGAGTCACTGTGTAAGTATCCTTTCCCCAAGAGGAAATAAGCTAGAATCCTCGTATGTGCAAAGAGAGACAAGAGCATTGATCAGCAGTCGTCTGCCTTCCTCAATGCCTGCAAAATGAAACAGAAAACCATGTGGGCCCATGCGAGCCCTGGATGACACAGGTGATGAGCCAGGCCAGTCCTGGCTCCTCAATACTAGCATCTGCAAAATCCTAGGGCAGTCCAGACAAATCCGCACAGTGCCAGAGCTTTCTGAGGCAGCAGGGACAGCAACACAGTAGAAAAATGCAAGCAACACAAATGGCTACCAGGCAGGAAGTCACTGGCAAATGTCACTCAGGGCATGTTGTACTTGCCCAGGAAAGTATGCCAGACCAGGCATGACATCTTTCTCAAAGCTTGAGGAAAACAACACTGATTGTCATTCCTTTCATTTTTCTATTTTCCCTTTCTTATTTTTCATTGTTTATTGAACCACAAATTTTACAGAGAAAAATGTACCCCTTTAGTGTACAATTCAGCAAGTTTTGACAAACACATACAGCATACATGTACCACCACCACTGTAAAGATACATCACCTTCCAAGATTTCCTCCAGATCCTTTGTAAGTCAATTATCCTACACTCCCAGCTTCTGGAAATCACTGATGTATCTTCTAGTTCTATAGCTTATCTTTTTCAGAATATCTTTTGGTTAGGATCATTCTATTATGCAGTTTTTCAGAAGTGCCTGCTTTTATTTTATTTTTTATTCTTTTATATAATTTAATATAATTTCATAATTTGTTTCCTCCTTTTCAAAAATTCTTATTTTAATTGTGGTGAAATATATACAAATTAAATTTCATATTTTGACTATGTTTAAGTATTCAGTTCAGTGGGGTGAAATATGTTCACATGGTTGTGGAGCTACCATTGGTAACTTTACTAATTTTTATATGTGTCCTCATTAAATGATTCCTTTTGAACTTTAATGCATTCAAGATCCCTTGAGAAAAATGTGAAAGTTTGACAAGACATTCTCCTAGCAAGACTACAAGTAAGTGAAGACATGTCCCAGATTGCCAGCAAAGCCCTGGCTCATGTCTGTTAACACAGTATAATTATTAACAGGGTGATTTTCACACTCAAAAGTGTCTGGTTTATACAATAGACAACATGGTCATATTGCCATAGAGAAATGGTCCCTTTCAGATATTCCTTAGGGAGACCCCCCCAAAAAAATACATAGATTAAAAAAACATAATAAACCTATCAGTCATTCGTGACAGCATGGTTGGAAGTAGAAGGAATCATGCTAGCAGAAATAAGCCAGAAAGAAAAAGAGAAATACAGAATGGTCTCACTTATATGAAGGATACAGGGAAAACAAACAAACAAATGGACAAGAATAATTTTTAACTGCCAACAGAATTGAAGAATAGAGCAAGAGAGGGTGAGGAAAGTAAAATAGGGGGAGGGGGAGGGCACAAGAGAGAAGGATGGTTCACATGTAAGAGAGTGATGCGAGAATCTCAGGGTGACAATAATGTAATGTGTGTGTGTGTGTGTGTGTGTGTGTGTGTGTGTGTGTGTTTAAAGGGCTATTCTACCTCCCACAATAAGTGGTTTCTCTTATGGAAAATGTGTTTAAAACAAAAACTAAAAACTAAATGGATAATATAACATGGAACATAAGCTGCCATTCATAAACTATTAACATAGGCGGGCATATATAAACGTGACAACCATAAATAAATGAGTGTAGACAGACATGTACATGTTTACATACAGTTGATACTTTTTTCATGAAATTTCTGATATTTTGTTAAAAATCTAAAAACGCTCCAAAGAGGATAAGAGGACTGACATCCAATTCTACCCAAGTAAGCTTGACTAAACAATAGTTAAGAGAAGGAAATGAATCACAAGAGATTAGTACAAAGCAATAAAAGGAATGGGATGAAAACAAGAATTGGAAAGTTGAAGCAAAAACCCATGTCCCCACTTCCAAGTGTCTCCTGACAATGAAGGTGAGCATTATTGCAGTCTGAGGGTCGCAGGTCACTCAGGCAGTTACACTATTTGCTTTTATGGGTAACTTGGTGTTTACTGTTGTAGGAAATGCATTCTTATCCAAGACTCCAACTCTTCCAATTTTCTTCTCCAGTGTGAATCCATAAACTATCCAGAACCTAACAGGGCTGACCTCAGAAACAGCTACAAAAACTAAATTAAATAGTCACCATTTCACCGCTAACTTCTATTAACTTCCAATTTTTTTTATTTCTAAATGTTGATTATATAATAATAAAACTAAATTTCTTTCACAAAAAAAAAATAGAAAGGATGGTTTTCAGCTTAGAAAGACCAGTTTGCCAGTTTAAAGACCAGTTTAAAGAAATCCAGTGTTCTCTTTAATTATTGTAACTTAGTCTTTTAAAAAATGCTAAGGGCCCAATTAATGGTTTGGGGGTGAAAGGCACTATTGATCTCTTTATGATTTTTATTGATAATGATTTCTGGAAAAGCATTAGGTAGCTCTAATTAGGAATTATTCTGGCCAGATTTATGACAATAAATGTAAGCCAACAACAACTTTACCATGGAAGTCACACCTCAGTTCTGAATACTTAAAAAAAGGTTTATTCAAACCCTCAGTCATGATTGCTCACACTACCAACCTCAAAAAATATTTATAATTACAAGGACATAGAAACCACCCCAAAGACCCAAAACAGATGAATGAATGAAAAAAGATGTGGTATATATACACAATGGAATATTACTCATCAATTAAAAATGACAAATTTGATGAATTTATCGAAACTTGGATGTACCTAGAAGAAATCATACTAGCAGAAATGAGTCAGAAAGAAAAAGACAAAAACCAAATGGTTTCACTAATATATGGACAATCAAATGAAAGTACATAACAGGAGGGTGGGGACAAGCTGGAGTGGTTGGGGAGAGGAGGTGGTGGGTGACCCCCAGGGATTAAAATGATGTGAAATATATATAAATAAATTATTCAATTAATAAAAAAAATCTACAGGGTGTTTCCCTGTTGTATCCTCCCTCCCCCAGGGGATATTGTGGGTTCATAAACTAAGCAAAACGAAGTGTAGACTATAGTTGAAATGATAGCGAACTGGTGGCTCTCTGGATCCAGCTAAACACTCTGATATCAAAATAATAAAAGCCCAAAGTGATCTTGGGCTAGCATGAAACTTTGGTCCAATATTTTTGAACAAAATTAGTGAATCAAGTGACTATCAAGTGTGGGCTGGTCAAGAACACTACTTATTAAATCCTCAGGTGGGTTAAAAAAAAACAAATCTTTCAATTAAATTTTTATCTAAATGGTTCCTAATAAAACCATTTGGGGTTTGCATGCAGTCATCCTACTATCACTGGTGCTATATGCAGACTTGATCTGCACATACTTTGAGGAGTAAGGGAAGAAGGGATAAGCCACTCTTCTGGATGGCTCATGAAATGGGAGGAGGTCGCTGTTCATAACCCAAAGGAAAGATGGTCACTTTAGAACAGCATTATTGAATGACATGAGGTGGTAGATTGCAGGAATGCTGCCATTCTTGCTGGCTATACTCCAGCCCCCTCAGCAATCAGAGCTTAACATTAACAGTCTTTGCCAGTCTCTAGGGTGATCACGACAGATGGTCTGGAGCCCATGTGGCCAGACAGGAGAGAGGGAGAAACAAAGATGAGAGCCAGAAAAGAAGTCCACTAGGTGACTGGTGTCAGAGGACACAATGTTTGCTGTCCTATAGCGAAAGGATATTACCATGAGTAGTTACACTCTACAGGACATTCCTGTCATTCATGTAAGTCTATTTTCAAGCAGACTATAATCACAACCTCCATTTTCACAGTAATACCCAACAGTTAACAATCACTGTCTCAGTCAAATTCTAATATGAGAAGGACATACCAAGTAAACCAGGATGCTGGAAGAATTCACACCAATTCAGGTATTTTACTGCTGGTATTTTATTTTACGTTTCAAGGGGAAGACAAAGGCAGAAAAGATGACTCCCTTGCCATCGTTCTTTCTGACAATGATATTATTTAAAATCTTCTTTTATAGACTGTTTATCCCATAATCAAAATATATAATCCTGAGTCTACTTCTTGGAAATATATTCTGTTATTAATAAAGATGGTATAGTAAAGTGAGGGGTCAAGGGACTAGCCAATCCAAGTTCAGTCGTATCTGAACTCTTTTGTGGAATTAAGAAAGTCCTTCCGATATAAAAACTTTAAACTATTGGGAAAACTTTCCCCAGTAACTAGCTAAAACTTTTTTTCATTTCACTAAACTTTCTGTGTTCTTAATATACTTTAACGAATGTCAAGTACAATATAATGTTTAAAGAAGGAAAGAGTACCTGTGACCAAAAAAGTGTAGGCGAGAAAATAGATTTCTTGAATTTGGCACAGAAATTTTATTTCACAAATGATGTTACCATGCTTTCTGTAATGTTGTAGTGAGACATGTGATTTTTCTATCTTCATCATTTGGTTATGAATTTCATGCAGGGGCCATGGCAGTGTAGAAAAGAGATAGTCAGTGTATTATACCCAACACTAAGGTTTATACAGTAGAATTTTGAAACTGAAAACAGTAAACAGGCAAAGATAATAAATTGGAAGTATAATAATTGAATTTTCCATTAAATTCCCAATAAAATGAATAAATCCTGAACTTCACAAGCATGAGAATTGAATTAGTACAGCAATGCTCTGTTTATCTTTTCTATGTTTGAATCCCATGAGAGGAAGTATTTACTTATAATTTCTATTTTCATAAAGGCTTTCATCTCTACACAGAGATATAGCAAAGTACCATCATACAGTTAATGTACATGTAAAGCTATTTACAGTCTATAAATATGTTCTGATAAGTAAGTATTTAATAGAGAACAAATAAGATAGTTCCCATCTTACAGTTATATTCCAAAAATTTAAGTATTTTGTTAGGAACCAAGAAAACATTCTCCATGAGAAATATAATATATAGTGTCAAGTTTCCAGTTTCCTGAAGTGAAGTTAATAGCCAACTATAACTGTTTGAGTTCTGCTCATTCATTATAGAGGATGAGTACAACATATATACACATGGAGAAGCAAAAATTTAATGGCAGAAAATAAAATAAAATTTAAAAATAAATGTTTTCCTTTCCTTCTCCTAATAAGTGTCAGTCCAAATTTTTAGAAACACAAAATTTATTTTCTCTGAACTCACTTTCAAATTGTGTCTCTCAACTTTCCACTCCCATAATTTTTCTATACCCCTCTCCCATTATGGCCTTCCCACATACAACCACCCATTCTTCTCAAGCTAGTCTGTGTTCCAAATGGCCTCTTGATTTTTTTTTTTTTGGAGATAACGTTGAAATACAGCATGACGGATTTAGGGATAACAGGGGTATAGATTCATATGTCACCAGATGTATGTTACCACAACAAGCACACAACCACAATCCTCCAAATCATCCACAATCCACCAAAGTTCATAGGAGTCCCTCTCCCATTTTTCCTCAGCCCTGTCCTTCTCCTCTGGTGGACTCAATTTTATTTTTTTGTTTTGTTTTTTGTTTTGGGGGGGGTTTGTTTGTTTTTAGACTCAATTGTAAAGTGAGGTTTCTAGAGTTTGTTTTGGTTTAGTTTTGTATTTTTATTTCCCTTTTTCCTCTTTATATTACACATAATGGTGAAATCATCTGAACTTGTTTTATTTTTTTTTTTTTTTACTCTGGCTAGCATAATCACCTCCAGATCAATCCATGTCATAAATGGCAAAAGTTTATCTTTTCATAGCTGAATACACTCCCTCTGTACAAACATCTTATTCATACAGTAAAATATCATATAAACCCACTTTTCTTTCATTGGGTACCTCCAAAATGCACCACTTTGTACTGAATTATAGTTCTGTCCAAGAAACCAAATGGTTTCACTAATATATGGTCAACCAAATGAAACTGCACAAGGGGAGAATGGGGACCAGCTGGAGCGGGTGGGAAGGGGAGGTGGTGGGTGATCCCCAGGGACTGAAATGATGTGAAATATATATAAATAAATAAATTTAAAAATATATATATATAGTTCTGTCCATGTCTGAAATAATTACCCAACTCCCCTTCCCTCTGCCACAAAGTACAAAGGAACAGGAATCCTGTGCTGCTCACCTCTATAAGAAAAAAGTAACTATTCACTATAATGAAATAGTATAGAAGCAAAAGAGAAGTTGAGTTTCAAAATGGTGACGGTGGTCACAGTTTGATTCTGCATCAGCTTTCTTATTACAAATGTTGAGGGTAACAGTGTTTTTCCCCCATAGAGTTGTGGTAAAGATTTATTGAGATAATACATATTCAATGCTTGTAACAGTACCTGACATATGAAGAGCACTCAACAGATGCTATTATTATGTGGAAAAGGAGAATAAATATAGGGAAATTACCTCAAGCTGGTTCACCAACCCATCATTTCTGAAAAGTTTTCCTATAGGGTCAGGGCATGGAGGCCATGGTATATGTCCTAGAAACATAAGACAAGGGACTAGAAACCCCCACAGAGAAATCTTTCTGAAAAACCATATAGCAAGGGATGGGGATGAAGAGGGAGCAAAACAGGAAGGCTGAACACAGAAACATGGTGATGATTCACGGGTGATACAGTGGCAAGAGAATTACAGGGACTACAAAAGTGGAAGAAAAATATTTAATTAATCAACAAAAATAAAAATTAGAAAAAGCCACTCTAAGTCATTAAAGGAGAAGGCAAATATTGTGGGTAATGTCAAGGGTTCCACTGACCATGCATGTACCTCTGTGCCCCAGACCAGGAGGATATAAGTCAACAGGAAGAGGGTCCAGTCCTCAAGTGTTTAGAATCAAGGCACTAAAAATAAATGCTAAATCTTGATGGTTCTGATGTTAGGGATGGGAAGGATTGTGAGGAAAATTTCAACCCACTTAACGATAACAATTTCAGTAACATCCTGCTGCTGCTAATCCAGTTGGGTTGCCTAATGAGTTAAGTGAGCAAGAGTGTTAATTGTTCTAGAATTTCCTCAGTGCTGCAATTTCCTGGGCTTGATCAAATATCCCATATGGAACTTTATTTTCTTCTTTTATGACTGAAGAATTATCATACAGTCCTCTCATTCCCCCTAGGGAAGCAAAGGCTCCAGATGGGCCACCCCCATTATATGATTTTCAAAGAGCTATGCATATTTTCTTTGCATACATAGCTTTGCCATTTATTATTCATTCTACCAACTATCTAATCTATTAATGTGCTGAGCTTTCTTTATAAATCATGAATTAGCTATGTGGCATTTTGGTGAACAGGAAAGCTGTCAGGGTAAGACATGTGGAGAGTCTTGTGCAGCAAAATTCCCCTTTTCAATTAGTCTCATGAAAATAATGCAAAAAAGGAGAAAGAGTATCTCTTTTTAACTTTCACACTGTCTTCACTAAAGGAATACAGGAGTTGTACATTTTTATCATTCATTCAACAAACATTTTTTAATAAACCTAGTATATAAAAGTAGTGTATTAGGTGTTAAGGAACAAACACAAAGTAACATAATTCAGTATTTCACAACTATTTATTTAGGAGGAAAAAGTAAAACAACAAAATAGATCTTATGAAAACAACCTTATATTCCTGCTTAATTTATTTCACAATAGTGTTTTCCTAAGACAAAAAATAGCTAATTCATTCCCAACCTTATAAACCTTCTCTTCATTCATTTCCAACTCCTAGAAATGATTTGTTCTTAGTCTTACTGGTAATTGGGGAAATCAAACTAAAATTATAATTAGAATCTCCTGTCACAAAGCCTGGAGCTAGAATGTGGTGAGACAGGAAGGAAAATGCCAATAAGACATGGTCACTTTCAAGAATAATTTGGCATCCATCACTAAAGTTGAAGATGCACACAGTCCATGAGACTTGCACTTTTTACCTTTTAATAAAGTAGAAACCCATTTTACATTTCAATACAGTGAACCTGCAAACACACATAAGTAACTGAAAGACAAACTTAACAACAAAACTTTCCCTTATAATGGCCAAGAAGTTTGGCTATTACCTATAGCATACACCTGATAATACATAATTTCACACAGTTTATAATTAATCTTTATTGTTATTTTTCAATGTTCCTTGTATCCATTAAGTTGCTTTCATGGTTCATTAATGTATGACAGTTTGAAAAACACTGGCCTAGCGGCTACCTTTCACAAATGTTTAATGGAATCATCCATCAGAAATCCTGTTACATTATTTTGACTAAGTGAAAAATTCATTTCAATGCCCACCAACAGACTGAAAAAAATAAAAATTTTATTTTATTTTTTTTAGAAATAAACAATTATTATAGAACAATATTATATTATAGAACAATAAAAATAAAGTAAATTCAGTTATCTATTTTGATAAAGTTTAAAATTAATGTTAAGGATTTTTTCTAAATGAAGTGAATTTTCATGTGCAAGTATATGTTGATTTTAAACACACAATAATAGAACAACATATGTTTTTGAATATGTAAAATAAAAGAATAATGTCATTCAAGGAAATTATTTACATTTACTTCTGAACAGCAGTTATCATAGGGATAGAGGGTGTAGGAAAGAGAGTAAGATGTGAATTTTAGGATATAGCTATATCAGAAACATGTCCTTTTAAAAATATCTGTAAATGCAAGAATAAAATCATCTCTTAAATGTGGATATACATTGAGATGATGTAGTTTTGGTATTTTTGTTTGAAAAAAATTCACAAAGCAAAATTTTACAATAATTTTTTAAAAATCACCTTTTGAAGATACACATTTCTACTATAAGTCAGGAAATAAATCTTAAAGTATACAAAGCTCATTCTCTAACATCTGGGAGCTTTCAAAATTTGGGGCATTAACAGGTTTTTGACTTTAGGCTTCAAACTTTACTGCACCATGAGTCAGAAGGTAAAACTAACCTAAATAGCTGTGCTTTCAGAATAATTTGCAATTGGACACATTTTAAATCTAAGGTCACTTAGGACTTTTGAATAATAAAATGCTCTACTTCCAAATAAATACTGCTTATTTTGAAGCTTTGGTGGTGGTTGAAATGCTGCCTGATGCTGGATAGGCATGATTTTAGCTGACTCCTCACAAGACCACCTGCTGAAATAATGTTGAAGGATTTTGTGAGAGCCAGATAGTTCACAATTAATAATGCTGACCATTTTCTGTTATGGAGGGTCCTTGGAGAAGAGAAGGTCACTACATTAGAGAAGCCACTGGTTGTTGTACCTGGGACTGCTGTGCTCTAAGTAAGAGCTGACATCTTTCCCACACGTCCACACATTCCCCACACATACAATTCACATATCGTGAACAACATTCTTACATTCTCCAAATACAGGCTCATTGGTGCAGCTGTAAGATGATGAGCATTACTCAAAATTAGTTTCAACTAAGAAAATACTTCTTTCCACTCAACGGTCACTCTGTATGCATATTTTTAACATGCCCAGTTTCAATCTTGTTTATAACTTGTATAGTTTCATTTTGTTTAGGAATCCTTTTACTATTCTCCTAGTGGCTTTACCAATTTACATTTCCACCAACAGTATTCAATCATTTCCTTTTCTGGACATTAGCAGCACCTTTTTCTGTTGTCTTCTTTATAATAACCATTCAAATAGATGTCAGATAATATCCGTTGTGATTTTGATTTGCATTTTCCTGACAATTAGAGATACTTAACACTTTTTTCAAGTACCTGTAGGTCATTTGTATGTTTTCTCTCGGAAAATGTCTATTTAGGTATACTACTTATTTTTAATTAAGTTTTTTTTTTGTTTTGTTATTGAGCTGATTTCCTTGTATAACTGGGATATAAACTTTTATCAGAAAGAATATTTACAAATACTTTCCTATCATTTCATAGGTTTCCTTTTCACTCATTGACTTTTTTTGTTACTGTTGTTATGCAGAAGAAGCTTTTTAGTTTCATGTAATCCCACTTCTTTTATTCACTTCAGTTGCAAGTGCCTTTTAATTTCATTCATAATTTGAGTATTTTAGATATTTCAATTAATTTTAAATTATTTTTCTTGGACTCAATTTTATCAAAATTTTTGTTAAAATTGCTTTTGTTAAAATTACATCTTATTTTTTAATACTGTGGATGATTAGAAATAAGAATAAGAAATAAGAATAAGTTTCCTAAACTGAAATTTAGGAAAGCAAAACTCAACTTGTAATTTTTAAATATGCATTCTCACCTTTCCTTGACCTGTACTAGAACTGTGGTCATCTTAACAGGAATAGAAATGTTGGTTTATGAAAAAATAACATCCAAGAATCCTAAGTGAACAATATACGATTATAACCTGCAACCTGTAAAGTAAAAACAAATTCACCAAGACAAGGAAATAAACTTATAGCAACCCATAGAAAACTAAAATGATAAGTTGAAGCATAGCACAAATATTAGAACAATAACCAAAAAAAAGTGCAAATCCAAAAGTAGTGAGTACCTTGCCTCATGAAGAATTTCAAGCAGCAGTTATAAGTATGCTTAGCAAATTTTTGAAAATATGAATAAAAGTATGCAACCAGGGTAAAGAAAAAATGAGAATTCTTTAAAGGAAATAAAAGAATTTAAACTGCCACAACTAAAAAATCTGACAAAAGGCCTCCATATTTGACAAACTCAAGTAGCTAATGGAATCAGTGAACTTAAATGCACAGTGGTAGAAAGCACACAAACAGATCAGTAAAGACAAAAAGAACTAAAAAGAATAAAATCAATTTAAGAGTTCTTTGGGGTAACTGAGGCTTCAAAAGACAAAATAAACACATATGCACATACTGCAAGTCACAAGATAGAAGGAATCATGTTAACAGAAACAGGCCAGAAAAAGAAAGAGAAGACGGTCTCACTTATATGAGGAATACAGTGAAAACAAACAAAGAAATGGACAAGAAACATTTAAAATTGCCAACAAAACTAAAGCATAGAGCAAGAGAGAGGGAGGAAAGTAAAATCGGAGGAGGGGGAGGGCACCAGAGATAGAGATGGTTCATGGGTGATAAGGTTGTCCCATAAAGTTTTATATATATATAGTTATATATATATATAGTTATATATATAGTTATATATAATTAATGCATATAAAGTTATATATAATTTTATATATTTTATATATTATATATGTAAGACATAATTGTTATATATGTTATATATATAAAGCAAGTCACATTATAAACAAGCTGCTAAAAATAAGAGACAGGAAAAGAAGATTAAGGATATCCAAAGTAAGAAATAAACACCTATTATCTGTTGATTTCTTGCTGAAAATCTTACAGGTAAGAAAGACATGGTAGGGAATATTTGAAGTCCTCAAAGAAAAGGAATTTCAATCTAGAATACTTTATCCAGTCAGACTGTCATTCAAGACTGAAAGAATAAAAGTTTTTATAGGAAAAAAAAGACTTAAAAGGTCTTTTAAGTCACAACCCAAGGTGGCCTTATTCAATGGGTAACAAATAAGACTTATAAAATTCAATATAGCCTCCAAAAAAAAAAAAAAAAAAAACCTTATAAAAATACCACATGAGACAACAGAAATGAAACTCAAACAAAATCTGATAGGAAGGTAACAAAAAATAAAAGTACAAACTATAAAAATACAAAAAACTCCCAGCAAAATGATAATAAACACAAATATTCAGTAAATGTGTGTGGCTTTAATCCACCAATTAAAAGATACAGAGAGGTCAAATGAATCGTCACACAAAGCTCAACATTTTGTTGTTTACAGGTCATCAATCTAACTACTAAAGATAAGTCAATTAAAAGTAAAACATTGGAAGACAAACAAATTAATGGCAATCACAAAAGGGAGGAATAAGCTCTATTTATATCAGCTAAATTAGATTTCTAGTTTTAAAAAAGCAAAAGACAGAGATAGATATTATGTAATGAATAAGGGTTCAATGTAAGAAGATATAACACATAAATAAATATGCACCAAATGTTAGAGAGCATCTAAGTATACAGAACAATTATCAATAGAATTAGAGAAATTGAGAGACTAAATGTTGAGCTGACAGCAACATGAAAATAGTAAAGAATTTTGAAACTTCACTTACAAATATGGACAACTCAATAAAACAAAATAAACAAGGAAACAATAGTCCTTTAAATGATGAGCTAGATCACAGGACCTAAAAGACATTTATAGGACATTTCATCCCAAAATTACAACATATACATTTTTCTATTTGCAATATATATACATTTTCAAAAGCTCATGGAACATTCTCAATAACAGATCATATGTTGGGACACAAGTTGATCATCTAAATAAAATGATGAAGATTGAAGGCATAAAATATTACTTCTGATCATAAAGTCATAAAGCTAAAAACTCAACTAAAAATACAGGAAATAAATCCTTATATATCTCAACACCTAATTTTTTATTTTTTAAATAATTTATTTATACATATATATATATATTTCACATCATTGTGATCCCTGGGGATCACCCACCACCTCCCCTCCCTGGCCACTCCAGCTGGTCCCCTCCTCCAGTTGTGTACTTTCATTTGGTTGTCTATATATTAGTGAAACCATTTGGTTTCTGTCTTTTTCCTTCTGACTTGTTTCTGCCAATATGATTTTTTCTGGGTACATCCATGTTACCAAAAAATCATCAAATTTATCATTTTTAATTGATGCATAATATTCTATTGTGTATATATACCACATCTTTTTCATCCAGTCACCTGTTTTGGGGCATTTGGGTTGTTTCCATGTCCTTGCAATTATAAATAGTGCTGCAATAAACATCCATGCAAGGTGTCCCTTTGTAATAAACCACTTCAGTAAAGTAGCCAGTTACAAAATCAACACACAGAAGACAGAAGCTTTCCTATACACAAAAAGTCAAGCAGAAGAAGAAATTTTAAAAAAAAAATCCCATTTACCGTGGCACCAAATAAAATAAAATACCTGGGGATAAACCAAACAAAACACATGAAAGATCTATACAAAGAGAACTTCAAAATGCTGTTAAAAGAGATAGAAGAAGACATAAGGAAATGGAAAGACATGCCCTGCTCATGGATTGGAAGAATAAACATCATCAAAATGGCCATCCTACCAAAAGCAATCTACAGATTCAACGCAATCCCTATAAAAATTCCAACAACATTCTTCAAAGAGATAGAACAAAAATTACAGAAATTCATATGGAATAACAAAAGATGCCAGATATGAAAAAATCTCCTGATCAGAAAAAGAGAGAATGGAGGTATTACTATTCCAGATTTCAAACTATAATATAAAGTCATAGTAATTAAAACAGCTTGGTACTGGTACAAAAACAGACAATCAGACCAATGGAACAGAACTGAATCCTCTGAAATAAAGCCACACATATATAGCCAACTAATCTTTGACAAAGGAATGAAAAGCTTACATTGGAACAAGGACAGCCTCTTCAATAAATGGTGCTGGGAAAACTGGACCAAGACATGCAAAAGAAAATGAACCAAGATACCTTCCTCACACCATGTACAAAACTAACTCAAAATGAATAAAAGACTTGGACATAAGACCTGAAACTATAAAATACATAGAGGAAAACCTGGGCAAAATCCTTCATGAGTTACAATTCAGAAATCCAATTTTGGACACATCTATAGATGGCAAAAAAAATGAAGGAAAACATAAACAGCTGGAACTACATCAAACTAAAAAGCTTCTATACAGAGAAAGAGACAACAGAAAAAACACAAAGAATCCCAACCAAGTGGGAAAAATTTTTGCCCTCCATACAAGTGATAAGGGCCCGATAACAAAGATACACAAAGAACTCACACAACTTTAAAACAATGCAAAAAAAAAAA